>JAKUCV010001688.1:56796-74643 GCA_028386065.3 Turnera subulata | reverse complement strand
ATGGTTTCTTGATAGAGTTGGACTGTTAAATGCATGGCCATGCTCGGATTTGGTGATATGGTGATATCACGGGTATCCGTTTTATACAGTTAACTCGGGGATCAAGAAACATAGATTAAACATATACGAGATTGGCATATTCCATGTCTCGTGTTTGATCTTGATAATGGGACGAAAGGACGATGACATGTTCCGAGGCATAAAGAATCAGTACTGATCTTGTCGTTCGGGTAGCAATGATGTGTTGCTAGACACCGCTCTTTGTTTATAATTGTAAAATGAGATTTTACGATTATTGTCGGATGTTACAAGTGCCTACAGGGTCACACACATAGAACCGTTGATTCGAGCAGTTGGTTGAATCGTGGTTGGACCATGGTTGGACCGGGTGTGGTTGGACTGTGGTTGAACCAGGGTCGTTTTTGGATCAATAATTAATTGAATCATTGACCAGACATGAGTGTTATGGTGGTGTGTTATCAGCTTGTCCATTAGTGGAGACAAGGTAATGATGGTCATTACCTTTGGGGCCTAGTGTTGGCCACTAAGGCTAATCACTAATGCATTATGGAGTGTGGGATTTTTTTGTGGTGTGATCAGATCATACTCTCCTCCTCCCTACTCTCCTTGCACATTTTTGCAGACCCAAAAACACACCCCTTCCACCTTCTTCTTCTTTGTGAAAGAAGGAAGAAAAATTATCACAAACACTTAGCTCCCGATTTCTGCTGCTAGCACCCAGTCCGGGAGTGCTCAGTAGTTGGATCGTGTGACGACTCCACCTTGATCACGGTTCGTGTGGATACCGTAGAGGAGCCATGCCATTGTCTAGCTCTTGCTGATTCCCTCCAGCTATTAGGTGAAAGACCCTAATCCTACAGGTACGAAATTTTGTTATACGGTTTTGCTTGCTTCACTTGTGTTCTTGGTTAAGTTTCCGTAGCTTCCGCTGCATATATAGTGCGTATGAGTGTCATAATCACGTATAGGAAACTTACAGGGGGATCCCCCCATAAAGTCGGAAAGGGGGAGAATTGTTGAGTGATTTCCTCCTATGTGAGGACCACTGTAAATAATAAAAAATAAAAAGGAGATGTTTGTGCAGGTGATGCAAGTGGAGCAGTGTGTAGGGGGTGCAAGTGCGGTGGTTGGTAGTGGAGCAAGCAAGTGGTGCACTTGTGAAGCTGATACAATTGCCAACTTGGAGCAGTTGTTTGCAGCCTATAAATAGGCTTCAATTGTTCAGTGCAAATCATCCCATTGGCAACGCAGAAAAAGAGAACGCAGAAAAAGAGAGAGAGAGTGAAAGGAAGAGAGAGGGTGAGTGTAAGGAGAAAAATAGTCCCTCTTAAATTAACAAGTAACAAAACAGTCCTTCTTAATTTTGAAAGTGACAAAGTAATCCCTTTTAAAATAGGGAGTGACAAAATAGTGAAGAAAAATACTTTGGGGGTATTTTTCGGGAAACACTTTTGTAGGACACTATTTTGGGTTTAGCTCTAGATTTTCTTTTACCCTTAAATTTATTTTAGGGAGGTCTTTCTTGTAAGCCTACTATTTTATAGTGGAAGTTTTTCCGGTGGAATCGGGATTGTGGACCAGTATTTTGGGTGAACCACGTTAAATTCTTGTGTGCCATTTATTTTCCGTTGATCATAATTCTGCAAGATAGTGCCACCAGGCACAACACTATTTCCACGGCAGTGGCTTTTGTGTTCTTTCACCGTTCAGTGTTACCTTCCACAACTACCTAAACAAACTTGTGGCCAAAGCAAACGTTGTTGCTGTTTCGGTCAACTACAGGAAAGCTCCTGAGCACCCTATCCCCACCGTTTACGAAGATTCGTGGGCTGCACTTCAATGGGTCGTGGCACATTCCGGCCGGGACGGACCGGAACCGTGGTTGAACGAACATGCGGCTTTTGGGCGTGTGTTTTTGGTCGGAGATAGTGCAGGGGCGAATATTGCTCATAATATGGCCATGGTTGCAGGGGACCCTGATACTGGGCTTGGAGTTGGAGTTGGGCTTCGTGGGATCGCTTTGATCCAGCCGTTGTTTTGGGGTTCGGATCCTATCGGGTCGGAGGGTTCGGATCCTAGGAGGAAAGCTCAGGCGGATAGGGTGGGGAGGATATGGTCATTTGTTAGTTCATCAAACCCAAATTGCGATGACCCACGGATCAACCCGGTGGTGTCGGGTGGGCCGGGCCTGGCTGGGCTAGGATCCAGGAGGGTGTTGGTTTTTGTGGCGATATATTGAGGGTTAGGGGGTGGCTTTACTTTGAGGCAATAGGTAGAGGTGAGTGGATTGGTGTTGTAAGCATGCTTTTTATTTGACTGATTTAGAGTGCGAAAAGGCCAAAAAATTGATAACTCGATTGGCAGGTTTCTTCAACAGAAGTATGTCTTTGCTTTGATTTTTCTTTTCCAATTCTCTGTTGCATTTTTCGTAGCGTAAGAAGGCAGTTTGTTTCTGCTTTGTTTGTTTTTGATATTTATTGTGATCCAGAAAATAATAATGGTTAATCTGGGATAACTAAGGGTTAAGGAAGATTACGAACTACAAGAACGACCAAAAGAACAAAAGCATTCAGCTGGGGGAAAAAGTTGTCAAGATCTAAATTATACTTATGGAGACAGTATGCGTTATATACGGAAATTTTTTTTTTTTCCTTACTTCATTCATCATTTGTGACTTCAAATTTAAAACCAATCTTTTCATTTGATTTTTTTCTTCTTTTGATTGAGAGGTTGTATTTCATTCATATCAATTAGTAGTCGAATCACATTCCTCCCTTAGGAGATCATGAATTTGCAACGGGGGGACATCAGTCCAAAAAATCAAATCTGAAACATTACAGCCTAAAAGGTAAGCCAATTCGTTAACAAGTCTATTCTTAGACCTTCGTACGGAATGGCATAAAGAAAGTAAAAGAAGAGGACATTAACTGAACACCAAAAGATACATACTTCAGCAGTTCCGTCACCGCGCGCGAGGGATGGCCTATGAGATTAATGAACAGAACTAGATAGATTGTATACGGTGATGATAGAAACAGGCCATTCATGAAACATTACATGACAAAAGAAGCCGCATGGTGACACCTCGTATTTCATAGAATGTTTCTCGGTGCGTGGTTTGGGTAGTTTATTTTAAAGAAGACAGAATTTGATAAAAGCACATACGCACTTACTAATTAATATTTGTACTTAATACCTATATACCCTGAATTTTCCAGCAAAGGTAAAATCTGATTATACATTTCTAGGTCTCCAATCCATTCTAAGAGTTCTATGATTCTATCGTCTATACGCGCCAATCATTCACAACCAGTATCGACGTGTGGACATTTTTGTGTCTCCAGAAAAATCTGAGCAGCCAAATTTGAATGAACAAGGCATATACAACCCAACCTCTTTTTTTTTTTTTGATTGAACAACCCAACCTCTTGACACGATAGTGCATGTATCCATGACCACATGTAAGCGATAATGTATGTCCCCTATCCATTATCAACACAGTGGACTTCGATTAAAAAAAAAACAATACGAGCTAGAGGAGGAGAACTTGTACATCATCCACCACTATCATTTACCAATTGCACAGCTTTCTTTCCTCACTCTCTTGCACAATATAAATATAGACCCAGGTAAAAATATATCTATAGTTATATTTTCTCCCCCATATTTAATTCCATGGACTCGAACACCAAACCAAACCTAACATTCGAAATTCCCGGTGTGATACAAGTTTACAAGGATGGCCGCGTCGAAAGACTCATCGGAGGCGACTTCGTCCCGCCGTCGACCGACCCTTCTACTGGTGTAACATCCAAAGACGTCACCATATTTCCTGAATCCAACATCTCCGCTCGCTTCTACCTCCCAAAGCTGACGCACCCAAACCAGAAGTCGCCTCTCCTCGTCTATTTCCACGACAGTGGCTTCTGTGTTCTTTCACCGTTCACTCATGCTACTTTCAACAACTACCTAAACAAACTTGTGGCCGAAGCAAACGTCGTTGCGGTTTCTGTCGACTACAGGAAAGCTCCTGAGCACCCTATCCCCGCCGCGTACAAAGATTCATGGGCCGCGCTTCAATGGGTCGTGGCCCATTCCGCCGGGGACGGACCGGAGCAGTGGTTGAACGAACACGCAGATTTTGGGCGTGTGTTCTCGGCCGGAGAAAGTGCAGGGGGAACATTGCTCATAATATGGCCATGGTTGCAGGGACCCCGATATTGGGCTCGGAGTTGGGCTTCTCGGGGTTGCTTTGATCCACCCGTTGTTTTGGGGTGCGGATCCTGTCGGGTTGGAAGGGTCGGATCCTGAGAGGAAAGTTCGGGCGGATGAGGTAGGGAGGCTATGGTCATTTCACATTTGTTTGTCCATCAAACCCGGATTGTGATGATCTACTGATCAACCCAGTGGTACCTGGTGGGCCGGGGCTGGTTGGGTTAGGATGCAGGAGGGTGCAAAGGAGATATTAACCGTCCAGCTATTAGCCAACAGAGTTTTAATCTCCCAGATGAGGCTGTCCAGCTCCATTTCCGGGGGGAGATCAGAGGTGATCCATTCAACAGCGACTAAAGAATCTACCTCTAGTTCCACAAATCTGTAGTGAAGGGACCATGCTAGTTTAAGACCAGCCAAGACACTCCAAAGTGCAGCTTGGAGGGGGGAGCAGGATCCAAGGTTTAGGCAAAAACCCAATATCCATTCGCCTCTGGAGTTGCACAGCACGCCACCAGCTGCTGCCTTCACAAGTTGGTGGTTCATGGCCCCGTCCGTATTGATTTTCAACCATCCATCGAGAGGAGGGGACCAAAAAGTAAGGTTGGTGCCAGCCGAGGAGTTTGGACCGAGCATCTGTATGCGAAGAGTTGCAGCTGCAGTAAATTCCTTTGCTAAGAATATAATCGTCTTACCTGGTGATGGCTCTACTGCCGTATCGTGGTCAAAGACGAACTGATTTCGCCAGAGCCAAATTTTCCAACAGGCCGTGGCAAAGACCGTGGACCAGTGAAGGCCCTCCGGGGTATCTGTATGTTCTTGGAGATTGTGCATCAACCAGATTTGAATGCTCTGGTGAAAGAACTCCGGTTGAAGCTGCTGAGCATTAAGTGAAACCCAGATAGCCCTAGCAAATGGGCAGTCTCTAATCACGTGAAGACACGACTCCTCCATATCCGGGCATCGTGGACAATAAGAGTCACCGGCAATATGGCGATCAAAACAGAGCTTATTAGTAATGAGCCTTTCATGGCCCAACAACCAAAGGAAAGCACAGATACGATGGGGACCCTTCCATCTCCATATGACTTTCCATAGCCTTTCAGATTCCCATTCTTGTGCTTGTGAGATGAGGTCGGTAGCAGACTTAAGCGTGAAGGCACCTCGTGGCTCCAAAAACCACTTTAGTTTATCAGCACCCCTCCTGTCGTGCGGTGGTAAAATCACCCAAAGTTTCTGGGTCATGTAATGTGGGAGAAGTGGATCAAGGATATCCCAATTCCACATGCCCGTTTCCGATACAAAACTTGCAACAGGGAGTTCCAGGAGAGTTTCAAGGATAGGTTGGAGGGTGTCGTCATAGAGTCTCAGTCCTGGTTCAACCCAGCAATCTCTCCAGAATCTTGTTTGTCTTCCATCCCCAATCGCCCAACCTACTGCATCCAATACATGCGGCCAGACTCGGCAAATTGCTCTCCATAGAGTGGATCCAGATGAGAAAGATAATTTGTCCGGAATGCCTTCATGCCCTTTGAAGTACTTGGTTCTAATGACCTGTGACCACAGTTCATCCGGGGTGGAGATTAACCTCCATGCCATCTTGATAACAAGTGGCATCCTGTTGCCCGAATTCCGAGTCCCCCTTGGTCTTTTGGTTGGCAAACAACTTCCCAACTTAGAGGATGGACTTTATGTTGGTCTGCAGAATTTCCCCAAATAAAGTTGCGGCATATTCTATCCAGGTTGTCACAGAGGCTTCTAGGTAGATAGGCCGTTTGCATGGAGTAAAGAGGGAGAGCTGAGAGAACCGACTTGGTTAGGGTGATTCTTCCGGCGAGGGAAAGCTGGTTTGCCTTCCAATCATTGAGTCTATTTTTTACTTTCTCCAAAATGTATGAATAGGTCTCCTTGTTAATGCGCTGGTGGATTAATGGGACACCAAGGTATTTGCCGAGGTCTCTGGTTAACTGAAAGCCAAACCCCAAACTTAATTGTTTCGCTACTTGAGGTGGGGTATTCTTAGAGCAGAACAGTTTGGTTTTGGGCTTACTGATTCGCTGGCCTGACATTGCACAAAAAGTGTTAATGCACCTCATGATTACATCCACTTGGTTCAAGCTTGCTTCCGCAAAGAGGACAAGGTCATCTGAAAAAAAGATATGGGAAAGTAGAGGTCCGCCTCGGTTGAGAGAGATTGGTTTCCATCTGCCAGCCTCCACTTCGGTTTGGATAAGGTGACCCAACCTCTCCAAACAAAGGACGAATAGGTAAGGAGAGATAGGATCCCCTTGTCTAATACCCCTAGATGGACAGAAAGAGGGTGTCTTATCTCTGTTTAGAGCAACCTGTAAGGAAGAAGATGAAATACATTGCATAATCAGTTTCGTTAGGGAGTCTGGGAAGCCTATGGAAACCAAGGTGTCATCGATGAAAGCCCAATGAAGACGTTCATAGGCTTTTTCGAGGTCTACTTTGATTGCCATAAGCCCTGTGGTGCTCTTTTTTATCCTCATTGTGTGCATGACTTCTTGTACGATCACAATGTTATTTGTGATTTGTCGTCCAGGGACTAAGCTGCATTGGGTGGGAGCAACCAATGAAGGGAGAATGGGTTTGATCCGTTCCACAATGATCTTTGTGATTATTTTATAGATCACATTGCAGAGCCCAATGGGTCTGAATTGTGATGGATGATTAGGCACCGGTACTTTGGGAATGAGGACCACCAAAGTCTTGTTAATGTCTGCATTCCAATACTTCTGCTCAAACACCTTCTTGACAAACTGATATACACTATCCCCCACAATCTTCCATTGGGCTTGGAAGAAACAGCATGGAGACTAACGGGTCCTGGCGCCTTTAGTGGCCCCATTTGGGTGATGCATTGATGAACTTCGTCCAAAAGAATTGGGGCGCCGAGATTTTGCAGGGAAGCTTGGTGAATAGAGGGAAAGTTAGCGCTCACAAGATGTTGTTGCCTATTGGGAATATCCTCTGTAAAGAGGTGTTGGAAATGGTTTAGAGTGATGTGTAGCATAGAGTTGTGATCCGAGTATAGCACCCCATTCGGGTCTTTGAGAGCTAGAACTCTGTTTTTCCTACGGTGAATTATAGTAGAGTTGTGGAAATAGTTGGTATTTCGGTCCCCAGCCACAACCCACTTACTTCTAGATTTCTGGTACCATAGGAGTTCTTCTTGAGCTAGGACAGTATCGAGTTCCTCCCTGAGTTCGACCTCCAATTCTTGTAAAAATCTAGATGATAGGTTTTCAAGGAAAATCTGGATGCCCTTCAATCTCGCAAAGATTTTAATCTTTCTCATATGAATATTGCCAAAGGTGTGCTTATTCTAGTCACCTGCTTGTACTACGAAATTGTCAATAGTATGCGTTATATGAGGGGAAGGTTGCCAAGCTGCCTCCACAAATTTGTCAAATTCCGGGTGGGATAGCCAAGCCGCCTGGAATTTAAAGTTGTCCAAGCCCGCATTCCTCCTTTGCCGAGGTGAGAGTTGACAAAGTACAGGGCAGTGGTCTGAGCTGGTTCTAGGGAGGTGTGTTATAGAAGCTTCAGAAAAGATTTGGAGCCACTCAGAGTTGCACAGGAACCGGTCTAGACGAGCCAATTTCCTGCCGCTCTTCCAAGTAAACTGTTGGCCCGAGAATCCCATATCTAAAAGACTCGCCTCCAAAAGACATTGCTGGAATGGTGGGTTAGCCCGTCTGTGTTGTCTCCGGCCAGTCCGCCTTTCTGAGCCTACAAGGATGGCGTTGAAGTCACCTCCCAAAAGCCATGGTTCCTTAATATCTTTTGCCAAACTAATAAGGTTCTCCCAAAGGAATTTTCTCCATCTATCTTGCGGTGCACCATAGACAGCGGTAAATAGAAAAGAGGAATTGTTCATACTCACCCTCAAGTGGATGAATTGGGTGTGATTGTAGATGATCGACACATCCATCCTCTGAGCTTCCCACAAAATCCAAATACCGCCTGAAAACCCCCGGGGATCGACCCTGTGGGAATTGGAGAAACCCAACCTGGATACGACTCTATTTTCTTTCCTACCACTTATTCTTGGTTCCATAACAACCGCTATGTTCGGTTTCCACACGCGCTTGAGGTCCAGCATCTATCTTCTAAATTTTCTTTTCGCTGCTCCTTAGCAGTTCCACGTCATTATGGCTGTCATGGATGAAGGTTGGAATTAAGAAGAAGGGGCACCACCCATGCTTCCTTCCTCGGCTGTAATCATCACAATATCAGGCGCCCCAATGGTGGTAGTAGTTTCATAATCCATAGGGTGGATTGTTTCATTTGCTATTCCGAACTGTGCTGAAGCTGGAGGGGGTAGCTGATGGGCTCTGGTGGGGGAGAGATCAGATGCCAAGGGTGTGGTTGGTAGATGATCCCCTGGGTCGGGGGGTTTAATTGGTATCCCTGAGTTTCTGGAATGGGAGGGTTGAGTGTAGAGTTGATGCTCAGGGTGGGTGGGTTTTCGGTAGATGGTGGTAGAAGGGGGTGCCGCATTGACAATTGTTGAATGTTGCGACTCATCTAGGTGTATAACAGTGTGGTTACTAGATAAGGTATGGGTTTTATGGGTTGTAGAGTCTGTATTTGTGGTCTGTTTGGGAGTCTGGTGTTTTGTAAATGTTTCGGTTTGGGGGTTTATTTTCCTCTGGTAGGTTGCTTGGGCCGTAGGGGCTAATTTGTTTGAAACATCCTCAAATGGGGGTCTGTTGGGTTTAGATTGAGGCTGTGATTGGTTTTCAGGGGGCAGGGGGGTACTGTTGGACCTGGAGGTGGATAGTGTTTTCTTTTGGGTTGACCCTTTCCTGCTGTTTATCTTTGGTTGGGCTTTGAACTGAGCCGAAGAGAAAACTGATGGGGGTTAGGAGTCATGAAGGTCTGGTTTGGGTCATGGGGTGGGGTGCCCAGGTTGAGAGCATGATTGTCGGCAAGGGCAACGAATCTACTCCCACTTGCACCGTCACGGATGTTGTGATTTACAGCTCGAGGATCAGTAGACTTCTTTATTGGTCGGCTCGTTTTGATTGGGACATTAACCCAGTCGCCAAGGGGTTTGGGTATCTCAGCCGGTTGAGAGGTTACCGGAGCCGGGGCCGGAATTGGAGGTACATCTCTAACCCCAGGGTTTGCAGGTGTAGGCGACGCCGGCGCTTGTTGCGGCTGAGCTGGTGCCGGAGGGATCAGCAGACACAATACCGGATTATGTCCAATTAGCCCACAATTTTGACAAATTGGGGGTAAGCCCTCGTAGCTCACTCGGATTTTCTCCTTCTGCAGATAGACTGCATCCTTAAGTGGCTTGGATAAATCAACAGCGACTGCCACTTTGGCGAACTTCCCCCGCTTCGATTGTGCTGTGTTGGAATCAATCTTGACAGTCCTTCCTACCAGATTAGCCAAGGTCTTCAGTATGCGAGTGTGATACCTGCCTAAGGGGTAATCCGGAAACTGGACCCAAACAACGACATGCTTAATCTTGTCAGTGGTTGGCCGGAAGTCATCCGACCAAGGTTGGACATAAATGGCGTTACCATAGACTACCCAGGGACCATTCAGCAGAACATTTTCATAGTCAACATCATGAGCAAACCGGGCAACAAAGTAATTGTTAACCAAGTCTATTATTTGATATGGACCTGTTGGCTTCCAAAGGATTTGGAGTTTGGTTTTCAGTGTCTGGTAGCCAATGTTTCTGCCAAGGACCTTGAAGACCACCGCTCGTTTCCAAGGTTTTTTAAGGCGGGTGATGAAGGCGTCGGAGAGTTCGACTTCAGGGCCATTCTCCCCGTCGACAACTCTGATGTCCCCGTCTTCATATTCTGCTTCTTCCTCTTCAAACCATGCTGCATCTTCTAAGCCCACTGTGGGTCCTGTTGTTAACTTGTCTCGATAGCTCATGCTTGATTCTTCCATTGGTGAGTCTCGGAGTGTTGGGTCCTCCCTAATTCGCACCTTCTTGGTGCTCCGATCATCTGCAGGCGGCTCTGGGGAGGTCATGGCGGCATCGGTGTCGGGAAAAGGTACTGATCTCTTGCCCTCATTGGGCTGGAACATAGGATTCTAGAGAGAAGTCAGAGGATTTTCTCTCACTTGCTTTTTTTTTTTCTTTCCTATAGCATGTAATGGTACACTTTGAGTGTGTGGGGGTGGCTTTACTTTGAGGCATTGGGGAGAAGCGGGTGGATGGGTGTGGTGGAGATTGAGGAGACACTAGGGGGGACCATGCCTTTTATTTGAATGATTTGGAGTGCGAAAAGGCCAAAAAATTGATAACTAGGTTGGCAGGTTTCTTGAACAGAAATATGCCTTTGCTTTGATTTTTCTTTTCTTCCATTTTGAGTTAGCGTAAAAAGGCTGTTGTGTTTCTGCTCTCTTTGTATTTAATATTTATTGTGGTCCAGGAAATAATAATGTTTAATCATGGATAATTAAGGGTTAAGTTGGATTACATACAACAAAGTGCGACCAAAGGACCATTAGCATTCCACCATGGGAAAAGGAGTAGTAGGATCTTCTTAGTAACATCATAATTATTAATAAAATTTTCAAAAACCGTCGAGTAAAAGGGAGAGATTCAGAGCATTAACCACAAACATAATGGCGTTTCCGTTGTTTTAAAAAAAAGACGATGAAATAAACTTAGGGGCAGAGACAACTTAATTATCTTGGAACTCTTAAACGTGGATCATTAAATAGCCAAAAAAAAAAAAAACTCTTATCCTGGAGGTTTTGTTGGTCGTGGAAGCATTCATTACACAACTCTTATCCTGCATTTTCCTTTATTTTCTCAATTATATATGGCCATCTGCGTCCAATGGATTTGGACATCCTAACGTCAGGTTTTGCTTGTTTCTGTAGAAACTTGTATTCTATTGCACATAACCACACAATATATTGGTCATAAATTGTTCTCCTATCTGCAACTTTTGTCTACAATATATCTTTCTTGCTTCTTTGGTCCTCACATTAATTGCCACAACCAAGTCCTTTCTTCTCTCTCATTGAAATGGATTCCACCACCAAAGAAATAATCCTAGACATTTTTCCCTACCTTCGTGTGTACAAGGATGGAACTGTCGAGAGACTTGCTGGCACTGAAGTTGTTCCTGCAGGTTTGGATCCTAAAACAGACGTTTTGTCCAAAGACATCATCATCGTACCAGAAACCAATGTATCGGCTAGACTTTACCGTCCAAATTCCATAAACAACAACCAAAAGCTTCCCCTCCTAGTCTATTTTCACGGTGGAGCCTTTTGTATAGCATCAGCCGCTGAACCCAGTTACCACAACTCTCTTAACCAACTAGTTTCAAAGGCTAACATCATCATTGTCTCGGTTGATTACAGGTTAGCCCCTGAGCACCCTCTCCCTGCTGCCTATGAAGACTCATGGGCTGCTCTCCGGTGGGTGGCTTCTAACGCCGCCGCAGCCGAGAACGAGGGTTGGCTCAAGGATCATGCAGATTTTGATCGGGTTTTCTTGGCCGGAGACAGTGCGGGTGCTAATTTAACTGTGGAAGATACGACTACTTCTGTATCATTCTGGACAGAATCCTTAATTAATTGGCACATTCGTTTAGATGGGGCCTTGATGCACATAATTGAAAAGGCTAATCAGAGCACGCCTATGCTTTTCCTTGGTCAGTTGTCATGTCACTAGATACAGTTGTTCTGTTCCTTTCCTTGCTATACACTAGTATGGTTCACATTCTTGTGTCCAACAAAGGCGTTTCTGTTACTAGGTTTGGGCCTTTGAGAATGTATATATACCAGAATAAACTTCATGAGTAGAGTCATAAAGAACATATAAAGCATTCAAGCCTAACTACTACCTATCAATATATATATAGACAACCTCACCAGCTAAATTCATTCTCAATAATCACAACCTCAACAACCAAAAAAAATTAATTTGGAATGAATCCTACTATAGAATCATGTAATTGTTCATATATCAGCTCAACATCACCAAGAAAAAAAAAATCATGTTATAAAATATATATAAATACATATATGTATGTCATTGGAATATATACCAAATACATATTATATATTATTATATATATATATATATATATATATATATATATATATATATATATATTATGTAAATGAGAACCTGATGAAGTGATGAACTCGGTTATTCTCTCCATCTCCATCTCTTCCTATCTCCATCAATCTTCAATTCTCATCAATCTCTTTCATTAAATCCTTTGTTATCTAACACGTTATCGGCACGAAATTGCTTCTACCCGAGCAAACACACAATGTAACACTCTTGCCATCTCATATAGTAGAAGAAGATTATACAAGCAAGGAGGATTATGCAGTTTATATCGATTGTCAAGCAGATATCTAATAATCTCCAGGCCATCATAACCCATATCATGGGGCTTTAATTTGGTACCAGACTAGCTTGTCAGGAACAGAGATTTGGAGGTCCATTTACTGCAGTATTTTTGAGCAAAAGAATTCGTCATGTGGAAGTTAAAGCTTTCAGAAGGCAATGATCCATGGCTTAGAAGTGGGAATCATCACGTTGGCAGACAATTCTGGGAATTTAATCCTCATTTTGGAACCCCTGAGGAATGAGCTCAAGTAGAATCTCTTCAAAATGAGTTTACAAAGAACAATTTTTTTTTTTTCCTCCACAGCCGGCCACCAATCGGGCCACCGCCCGCCACCAGCAACACCTCCTTCCTCCGGCCGTGCCTGCAACCACCACCACCGACGCAATCACCACCATCTCCTTCTCATGTTGCTGCTGCCGGCGAGGAGGAGGAGAGCACTTGCAGCCGACGGACGGGAGAGGAGGAGAGGAAGAAACTGATGCCTGTCGCCGCAGGCCCGACGAGCCCGTCTCAGCCTTGCCGATCTGCAGAGGAAGGAAGGAGATGACCCGATTTAACAGTTTAGTCCCTGACGTTTCGTTTTATGCAGCTAAGTCCCTGCAATTCAGTCCTCAAGTAATTTATATTCTCAATTTTGTCCTAAACAAATATATTAATGTTTAATTAATGTTATTTTTGAGTGATTGAATGTTTAATTAATGTTGATCTTGGGAATTGAATGTATTGTGAACTCACGGTGAGACCCGGAAATTAGTTTTTGGCCTCTGAATAGTGTTTGGCCGGAATCCGGCAATGAATAGTAAATCCGGCCTCGTGAACAGTAATTTTGGCCATGTGAATAGTACTTTCCAGCTACCGTGAATAATGATTTTGGTCGGAATCCGGCAAACCAGAAATGTTTGGCCGGAATTTGATGCCTCGGAAAATTAACCGGCACGGTGAATAGTAATTTCCGACGACCGTGAATAATGATTTTGGCCGGAATCCGGCAAACCCAGAAGTGTTTTGACCGGAATCCGACGCCTCGAATTTTTCCCGGCAAACCTAGAAGTGTTTGGCCGGAATTTGAAACCTCGAATTTTTCCCGGCAAACCTAGAAGTGTTTGGCCGGAATTTGAAACCTCGGATTTTTCCCGGCAAAGCCTGGAAGACTGTTCTATAAGCCCGGAAGGCCGTTATATTTATTTATTGGCCGGCTAAGCCGCATTTATCGTATGAGCGTATTATATATGTTATTGCTGAAAGATTTATCGAGTAAGCATATTTTCTGTTTTTATTTAAATTCCGATTGGGCTATCAAAAGGGCCATTATTCATTTAATGGCCGGCTAAGCCGCCTATTTTTTTTTAATTTTTATTGGGCTCGTATAAAAATGCCCATTGCATTTAATTTTCTGACATTTATTTTTAATTGGGCTATAATAGGCCCCATTATATTTCATTTTCTCGTCTTTAATTTTACTTATGGGCTCGTACTAGGCCCATTATTTTAATTTCCTGCCATTTACTTTACTTGGGATAATTAATATAAGGCCCCTTGTTTATTTATTTTAATTAAGCATTTATATATGCAATTATGTTATTTGAATTTGAGGCCCTTAAAATTTCCGGAAGAAATTTATAATGGGCATTGAATGCGAAAATGCATTTAAATGAGAATAGTCTGAAAGACTAAATGTAAGATTCTAGAAGACTCGGGAAAAGAAAAATATAACGAAGACTGGAAGTCTTACCGTTCAAAAGATCCTGAAGATCCTTCAAAGAAAAATCGAAAATAAACATTATTACCACCAGAAGATGACAATTATATGACCACCAGAAGGTGGATATTATACATGCTTAACAATTTATTTTATATTCAACTTATTTTTATGTTCAGTTTAAATTATTACGCATTGTAATTTATTTTTATTTACTTTTCAGTACTTTATAATTGTTTCTTAGAATAATGCCTGAAGCATTAGTCTCGAAGACAATGCAAAATTGACATCCACAGGGGAGAATTATATGTGTGTGGATGTCAATATAATATATTATGACATCTCGAAATGAAAAAAAATGATTAACACGTTCCAGAAGAGCATAAATTCGAATATGTTCCTGAAGAACGCATGTTTTAATATGATCTAGAAGATCGTATATTTACGCGAGTACAGACACCCCCAGTAATAAAATGAATTATTATGGATCCCAAAAGAATTGACTCAGATTTATTCCCTGAAGCGAATAAGACAGTATAATTATTTGTGCCTGTGGGCGTAAATGAGATAATAAATGGAAAAGGCTCAAAGTAAACATGCATATTATTATTGCAAAAACAGATCCATAACTGGAGAACATTCAAAGAAGAATGATTCTCATACATATGTTTAAACAAGTAATCTATCTGTTGGGTTCAACATTAACCCTGAAACTCTGAGCCTCACCATTAATGTTGACCCTAACACTGTCGTTCCAGGAGAACCACATACCACCCCTGTTGTTTTCTCCAGGTATATCAAAACGATTCGTTGGAGGAAAACAAAGTGGAATCACACCATGATTCTCTCCTGCTTGCCACAAAGTCTCAGTAATCAGTACCATGTTAGGCTTGTACTGATTCTTTAGATCCCTTAAGGTACGCACAAAGTCTTGAGACCTTCTTGCTATACCCCTGCAATTCCTCAATAAAAGTCGTACCTTAGGCCATGTAGGTGGTAACCCAGTCACCCTTGGGACGCTCCGAGCCATCATAGAAACCTGATAATAACTGCTTTGATTTAAAATTTGACATGAAGGCTCTAGTTGAAATTCCTGCATCCTAGCAGATATGAAAAATATTATAGAGTTAGCTGAGCCATAAAAACTTGTCCTGAGATTGCCTTGGTCCTCCAGGAAGAAAGTTTCTTCTATTGGAGTCACAAGAAACCTAGACGAGTATAGCTCATCTACAAAAACCAAACGTGGGATTCTTGCTAGCTCATTAGGCAGTTCCTCTTGTTGTTCATTTACCATGCTATAGGCCAATCTATTTCTTCTGCCTAGTGAGGCACCATCACAAAGAAAACAGTAGCTGGGGAACGCATTTTTGTCTTGGTTGAGTTTTCTGCTTTGATGAATTTTTCTATATCTATGAGTGTTCCTGTATCTTCCCATGTAATCCTTCCCCCATCTAATAGCCTGAGCATAGATAGCCAGGTGTCCCCGAAAAGATCCAGAAGATTTTTCGGTGGATTATACTATTATTCAGAAAATTCTAAAGCTTTACAATCCTCGAGGATTTGCTTTTGGAAATGTCTGCCACTACATTAATTATTGCTCAATAATTCTGATTTTTTCGACATGAGTGGCAGATATAAGCTTAAAATTGGTACACAACAGCCTGAAGTTGGTACCTACTTAAAGTTGGTTTATTGGATTTATTTGGCATGACCGGATGGGCTATCCCGGGTTAATAATGATGCACAAAATTTTTTGGATTATTCATTAAAAAAACCAGAAGTTTTACAGTCAATGAATTTCTATGAGTTTGTTTGCTGCGAAAGTTATTATACGGCCTTCCTAAGATGAGAATGGCCTAGTATCACCAGCAAGTTTGACAATAGTTCAGGGACATAAACGCGGACTGATAAATCCGCGGTGTTAACCATCTAGGTAATTTTTACGATGCATCGACTAGATGGTCTATTATGTGACGCAAGTTGGCATTGTGCGCACTGATTTAATAATTAAGCCACTTGCGGTATATATCCCTACTTATGCTATTAGACTATATTTCTAGATAATGCTGGTATGTTTCTTCAATGGAGAATGTATATCATTGGAAATAAACCCAAAGAGATCTGGGCCATATTGACAATTGATTGCAGGACCATTGATGAAATATGACTATGGTATTTTATACGCAGTAAATGTGCATCAAGCCAATAAGATATTATAAGATCATAAGATCTCCCCATTGGTTCTTGGTCACAAAATATCTCCCATCTTCGGACCCTTGGTTGTACAGTATATTATGCTCCACCACAACATAGTTAATCTGGTCCTTAAAGAAGGTTGGGAATAGATGTTGGGTAATCTCCATCAAATCACAACATTATTGAGACTATTGACTAAAAGATTGGAGATTCATTTATAGCAAGATTTGTTTATTGATAATTCGATATGTGTGTATACCCAACATCAAGGGGAGAAAGAAGCAGTTGGATCAAGTTTGTTGAAATGCATAATATATATGAATGTTGATCCTCATATAAATTGATGTGAACCTGAAGTTCAAAAGAAGATGATTCATTTGTAGGAAAGTTGATATGCAATTGCCAGACACATTAAGTGTGACCGTATACCAGCTGCAAATGCTCCTGTTTAAATTGATGTTTCTGAAGAACAATATAAGTATGCAAATGAATCTATAGTTTATACTCGGTTCCAAAAAGAAAAGAAATTCTCAATAGAGAAAATGGAGCAAATGTGATAAGATGGCCATAGTAAGAAAATATGGCCTCCAGTAGAGGTTTGAATTAACAGTCCTCTAGAAGAGGTTGATTTTCTGACACAAATTGATAAAGTTCCAGAAGTAACTCAGGTACTAGAAATAAATGAGCATGATGAGATCTCAATTACAGTGTTAGAAATAAGATGGGACCGACGTGAAATAACCGTCGACGGAATATTTATTGTTTAATATAGCGCTAAATGAAATGAGGATCATGAACCTACATTGACGAATGTAGGCACAATATAATTGGCCAAAATAGAGAAATACTGTTAAAGGCTGTGTTGGACTCACCCGAAGCAAGAAATTTCCGGGCCTGTATGTTAGAACAATAGCCCTACGCTAGAGGGGGGTGAATAGCATTTATCGGATTAAAACGAAATAAGCAGGAAATAAATGTGGAATTAAAAAGATTGAAGGACACAAGCAATTTATCCTGGTTCACACACACACTACTTGTATGGCTAATCCAGTCCTTCACGAAACTCTCTTAAAGATTCCAGTATCTACGTTAAGCTTACGGCTGCTTAACAAACCGTTTACAACCTAGGAATTCGAATCACAAGAATCCTAAACCTGAGAGTTCAAGTCACATGAACCTCAACACTCTTGCTTGAAGATACCTCACTTCAAGACTTCTCACACAAGAAGATATACCCTCTTCCTATGAATCTCAACAAGGGAACTAACCTCCCTTAAGGTGTATGAATACACAATTCAATCACTCAAACAAAGAACTCTCTCAAAGAGCAGATATGAG
>JAKUCV010001688.1:34919-55656 GCA_028386065.3 Turnera subulata | reverse complement strand
GGTAGTAAGGAAGCCTCTCTGCCACCATGAAACATTTTCTCCTTGTCGTAAATGCATCGGGCTCGAGAAAATGTCTTGTCAGTTGGACTTTGGTTGCCTCTGATGCCCAACTAATCAGACAGTAAATCCCTGTGATGAATCAATAATGCATTTTAGGCCTGGATTTTCAACAAAGCAGATGCTTGATTATCTGTGAAATTGGATGTTAGTAATAAATGAATTGGCAAGTGTCTCAAAAAGAAGATTCTTGAAAATCGAAGCAGTTTGGAGGGGCCTTCGTCTGAAGATTTTTCAAAGATGGGTAGGGGTCACCTCCGAAACAAGCTCGGGACTTTCCAGAATTTGGTAGGGGTCACCTTCTGAGAGAAGAAGCAATATAGTTGTGTTTCTATAAATAGGCATACGATATAGCTCATTAGACACAGAAAGTTATAAGCCAATTTCTGAAAGAGAGTTAGGAGAAAAATTAAATCAAAAGCAAAAAATGCCTTCCCCTTCCACTGTATTTTTTGCTGAGGGTGTAGCTGTAGGTAGGAGAAACCGATTAGCCTATAGTATTGTAAGTGAGCCGCCTGAGGAGCTGCCTATTGAACTAGGTAGAATGCCTCGCTTAGTTTTTGTTGATGAGCTCTACTCCTCTAGGTTTTTTGTTACACCCATGGAAGAGACTGTTTTTCTTGAGAGTCAAAGCCCACTTAGAACATCCTTCTATGGTACCGCCAATGCCACCATGTTCTTCATATCTAAAAGGCTTGAAAATTTTCAACTGGAGTCTACCCTTCAAACCTTAGAACAAGGAAGTTATTACCGTCTATCAATGACTGCTCAGAGTGCTGCACAGGCCCCTGGCTTACCACCGACGTGGCCAAAGGTTCGCCTGCTAGTGTGGAATTGCAGAGGGATCACGAGGCGCTCTAAAGACTTTGCAAGAATGTTGAGAGACCTGAAGAACCAGTACAAACCGAACATGGTTCTGCTCACTGAGACATTATGGCAACCTGGCGAAAATCACGGGGTCATCCCTCTCCGTTTTCCATCAGTGAACCGGTTTGAAATCCCTAGCCAGAATAACTCGGGTGGAATGTGGTTTGCTAAAAACGATAGTGTGAGGGTTAATATAGTCAGTGACCCCAATAGCTTCTCTGTAACTGCTGTACCAAATCGTTAGGAGCTAGATTATGATAATTGTAATAAGTGTGTTTTAAGTTCCAGCAGCTGTACTCAATCTTTATAATCAATAAAAGTATTTATGTTTTCAGCATGTGTATGATATAAAATTCTTCCATGTGAGTGTTCATCAAACAAGCTAGTATTTCTTAATTTGATCAATTGTACACTAACTACATGCTTAGCTTAAATTGAAAGAAATCTGAATATTCTTCCTGAAACATTTAGTCATGAACATGCTACCTAAAGTTCTTAACTTAAGTGAGAAAGTTAACTTATTTCTAAGCTGTGAAAATGCATCAAAGGCAGAACATCGATGTTCAAGAATGAGATATCGATGTTTTTGACTATTAGACAGAAATTTTGAATAGCTTGGAATGAATAACATTGATGTGTAGAAAACGAACATCGATGTTTTAAGACTACTGGAAAAATAAAGTTCTTACCGAACATCGATGTTTGATACAAAACATCGATGTGCATGCTCGATTTGTGGCTTGGCAGCTCTCATGGGAACATCGATGTTGACCACACAACATCGATGTTTTTCAACTACTGGTTAAAAACACAAGTGAGCTGAAAAACATGGAACATCAATGTTTCAAGAATGAATATCGATGTTATCATCTTCTGATCCTTGCATTTCTGCCGAAATTGAACAAGTGTGGCCACATTCAAGTTTTGATCCTTGCATTTCTGCCGAAATTGAACAAGTGTAGCCACATTCAAGAACTTGGATGCTTCTTTGGTCATTTGCTTGGAGCATCCGCAATCAAGGTACCAAAGTACACTTGATGCCTTCAAGCATACCTGCAAAACAAATCAATGGATTTTTGGTACCCAAATCTTCTTGGGTCCTTGATGATTAGAAACATGCCGATTATAGATCTTATTTTGCGCCCAATGTCTATGCCTAGTAAAACATACCGGGGCAATGTGACCTATTCTGTTACAATAGTGGCAAATGACATTTGGATTGTGCATCCTTCTAGGTTGATAGTAATTACCATTTTGATTATGTATACATTCTAGTAGACTTGTTTTCCTTAGGTATAACCCTGTTTTCCCTAGGTTGTGCTATGTGTGTCCTAGGTTTAGTGTAATGAGATTCTTCATTCCTACCATTGTAGGCATACATTTTAGCATAATGAGATTTTCCACTACTTGTATTTGGTCTGACATTTTGAGCATATGACCTTCTATGACGAATGTGTGATCTTGTGTCATGAACATGTGATCTAGTATTATGAGTAGAAGATGAAACACCATATTTATGTGTCTTAGCATTAAGCACAGCAGGTTTGACATCATTTGACACATTAGATGCACCTAATCCTTCTTTTTGTGTTGGACTTCTTTGTTGTCCTAGGAGAAGATTAAGACTGTCTCTACCATTTGTAAATTTCTCTAATGTTTTCTTCAAATCACCAACTTGATACTTAAGAGATTCATTCTCTTTTCCCAATTCAACACAATCACATACATTTGAGGATATTTTCTCATTAAGTTCATTACAAGACATATTAAGAGCATGCTTTTCTTTTTCAAGCTTATCAATTTTACTTGATATCATTTGATAATTTCTCATTATCCTTTTCTAAGGTTGTAATTTGTTTTTTTAAATTCTTATTGACCTTAGAAATTGAAATGAATTTACTATATACTTCACTAAATGCAGTTTGCAGCTCCTCAAATGTATAATCATCACTCGAATAGGAAGTACTTACCTCTTCCGGAGATTCTTCCTTTGCCATGAAACAAAGGTTGACAGTCTCATCTTGCTTGCTGTCGGTTTCCTCATAGATGATTCCCAGCATTTCCCACATCTCCTCGGCTGTTGCGCAGCGCGAGATTATTTGATAGTCATTCGGATTGACCGCACATTGGAGCATGTGTATCGCCTTGGAGTGGTTTTCGATTCTCTGGATGCCATCTTCGTTGTACCCCGCTTCTGTCCTTGTTGGAACTTGAACAGCATTCTTTATCACCAGCCAAGCTGCAAAATTATTGGCTTGGATGAAAATTTTCATCCTTTCCTTCCAATATGCGTAATTTGTCCCATCAAAGAACGGTGCACGGGTAGTGGATTGTCCTTCAGCGATTCCTGCATACAAATAACTTGAAGAAGCCATAGAAAATTTCTCTCAAACTGTTAAGTCTTTCAGAGAGTTAGGCTCCGCTACCAATTGTTAGAACAATAGCCCTACGCTAGAGGGGGGGTGAATAGCGTTTATCGGATTAAAACGAAATAAGCAGGAAATAAATGCGGAATTAAAAAGATTGAAGGACACAAGCAATTTATCCTGGTTCACACACACACTACTTGTGTGGCTAATCCAGTCCTTCAAGAGACTCTCTTGAAGATTCCAGTATCTACGTTAAGCTTACGGGTGCTTAACAAACCGTTTACAACCTAGGAATTCTAATCACAAGAGTCCTAAACCTGAGAGGTCAAGTCACATGAACCTCAACACTCTTGCTTGAAGATACCTCACTTCAAGACTTCTCACACAAGAAGATATACCCTCTTCCTATGAATCTCAACAAGGGAACTAACCTCCCTTAAGGTGTATGAATACACAATTCAATCACTCAAACAAAGAACTCTCTCAAAGAGCAGATATGAGTATACAAGTAAAGCTCTAAAAGGTGTCACAACATCGATGTTTAAAGGCTCAACATCGATGTTTTGTCCAGTAAATTTGAATTATTGGACTAACGGTAACTAAAACATCGATGTTTTAAAACCCAACATCGATGTTATTTTGATTCTGTGTAAAATCCTTTAAAGCTTCATATGAAGAACATCGATGTTTGAAAACCAACATCGATGTTATTTTGCTTCTGTGGAAAAGAGGTGAAAATTGATCATTGAAGAACATCGATGTTTTAATTCACAACATCGATGTTATTTTGCTTCTGTGAACAAGAGTTAAAAGATTCAATTTGAAGAACATCGATGTTCTAAATCCAACATTGATGTTTTGCTCATGTAAGAAATATTTTCAAATGCAACGGTCATGAGAACATCGATGTTTAGGAAGCCAACATCGATGTTCTGAGCCTTCTGTGAATTTTTGAAAAATTCTTTGAAGGCAGGAACATCGATGTTTAGATGACAACATCGATGTTTTTGAGCTACTGCCAACTTTTGGAAAAATGGTTGAAACCAAGAACATCGATGTTTGGGATGCCAACATCGATGTTATTTTGGCTCGGCAAAAACGATTTTAAAGTTGACTTGAAAGAACATCGATGTTAAAAATGGGAATATCGATGTTATGACTAATTTTAAAAGCAACGGTCATTATAACATCGATGTTATGGATTCAACATCGATGTTATTTGCCTACTGCCAATTTTTGAAGAATTGTGCAAAGGCAGGAACATCGATGTTTAAATCCACAACATCGATGTTCATGGCTCGAAAAATATTTTTATGCTTGGAAATATGTTATGTAGCAAAATTCATCTTATTTTGAACCAATGTCCTAGAAGAGTTGAGTGTTATACCTTGTATAAATTATGAATCTAACTCTTCTTTCTTGGCTCTTCAATTCTTGTGCTCTTTCACTTTGATCCTTTGCTTTTGATTTGGTTTCTTTGACTTGAGGATTGATTTGCCTTCATTTCAATTCATTTCTTTTTGCTTCCTGAATAGTTTGTCAATATGAAAACCTATAAGAAGCAAGGAGGCATTAGTTCCAACAATTTCCCGCTTTTTGATAATGACAAACAATTTGAAAGTATATGCTAAGGAGTTAGTATATGCCAAGTTTTAAAAACTGTCAAAGTGAGGTTTAATTCCCCCTAACTTCAATTCCCCCTAACTTGATGCATATACTTATTCTTTTAACCTATGATTCCCCCTTTAGTGCATATACCATATACTTTCTGTGATTTTTTCCCCTTTTGTCATTAGCAAAAAGAAATGGCAAAGGCAAAGCATTTAATTAAATTGAAAAACAACACATAAACATAAGTTAAAAGTTAAGAGCAATGGTCCTAGTTTCCATCATCTTCCTCATTCTGATCATTAGCTTCTTCCTCATTATGTTACTTCTTTAGCAAGCCTTATTCCCCCTTTCGCTTGGTCTTAATGAGGGGTACCTGCAAAACAGAGTTAGACGAGCCTCGGGTGCTACTGTTAGCAAAGATAATACATGAGCTTTAGTAAGATGAAACAGGTGTGACAATTTTAAGGGTAGTAAGGAAGCCTCTCTGCCACCATGAAACATTTTCTCCTTGTCGTAAATGCATCGGGCTCGAGAAAATGTCTTGTCAGTTGGACTTTGGTTGCCTCTGATGCCCAACTAATCAGACAGTAAATCCCCGTGATGAATCAATAATGCATTTTAGGCCTGGATTTTCAACAAAGCAGATGCTTGATTATCTGTAAAATTGGATGTTAGTAATAAATGAATTGGCAAGTGTCTCAAAAAGAAGATTCTTGAAAATCGAAGCAGTTTGGAGGGGCCTTCGTCTGAAGATTTTTCAAAGATGAGTAGGGGTCACCACCGAAACAAGCTCGGGACATTCCAGAATTTGGTAGGGGTCACCTTCTGAGAGAAGAAGCAATATAGTTGTGTTTCTATAAATAGGCATACGATATAGCTCATTAGACACAGAAAGTTATAAGCCAATTTCTGAAAGAGAGTTAGGAGAAAAAAAAAATCAAAAGCAAAAAATGCCTTCCCCTTCCACTGTATTTTTTGCTGAGGGTGCAGCTGTAGGTAGGAGAAACCGATTAGCCTATAGTATTGTAAGTGAGCCGCCTGAGGAGCTACCTATTGAACTAGGTAGAATGCCTCGCTTAGTTTTTGTTGATGAGCTCTACTCCTCTAGGTTTTTTGTTACACCCATGGAAGAGACTGTTTTTCTTGAGAGTCAAAGCCCACTTAGAACATCCTTCTATGGTACCGCCAATGCCACCATGTTCTTCATATCTAAAAGGCTTGAAACTTTTCAACTGGAATCTACCCTTCAAACCTTAGAACAAGGAAGTTATTACCGTCTATCAATGACTGCTCAGAGTGCTGCACAGGCCCCTGGCTTACCACCGACGTGGCCAAAGGTTCGCCTGCTAGTGTGGAATTGCAGAGGGATCATGAGGTGCTCTAAAGACTTTGCAAGAATGTTGAGAGACCTGAAGAACCAGTACAAACCAAACATGGTTCTGCTCACCGAGACATTATGGTAACCTGGCGAAAATCACGGGGTCATCCCTCTCCGTTTTCCATCAGTGAACCGGTTTGAAATCCCTAGCCAGAATAACTCGGGTGGAATGTGGTTTGCATGGAACGATAGTGTGAGGGTTAATATAGTCAGTGACCCCAATAGCTTCTCTGTAACTGCTGTACCAAATCGTTAGGAGCTAGATTATGATAATTGTAATAAGTGTGTTTTAAGTTCCAGCAGATGTACTCAATCTTTATAATCAATAAAAGTATTTATGTTTTCAGCATGTGTATGATATAAAATTCTTCCATGTGAGTGTTCATCAAACAAGCTAGTGTTTCTTAATTTGATCAATTGTACACTAACTACATGCTTAGCTTAAATTGAAAGAAATCTGAATATTCTTCCTGAAACATTTAGTCATGAACATGCTATCTAAAGTTCTTAACTTAAGTGAGAAAGTTAACTTATTTTTAAGCTGTGAAAATGCAACAAAGGCAGAACATCGATGTTCAAGAATGAGATATCGATGTTTTTTACTATTAGACAGAAATTTTGAATAGCTTGGAATGAATAACATTGATGTGTAGAAAACGAACATCGATGTTTTAAGACTACTCGAAAAATAAAGTTCTTACCGAACATCGATGTTTGATACAAAACATCGATGTGCATGCTCGATTTGTGGCTTGGCAGCTCTCATGGGAACATCGATGTTGACCACACAACATCGATGTTTTTCAGCTACTTGTTAAAAACACAAGTGAGCTGAAAAACATGGAACATCGATGTTTCAAGAATGAATATCGATGTTATCATCTTCTGTTCCTTGCATTTCTGCCGAAATTGAACAAGTGTGGCCACATTCAAGTTTTGATCCTTGCATTTCTGCCGAAATTGAACAAGTGTGGCCACATTCAAGAACTTGGATGCTTCTTTGGTCATTTGCTTGGAGCATCCGCAATCAAGGTACCAAAGTACACTTGAGGCCTTCAAGCATACCTGCAAAACAAATCAATGGATTTTTGGTACCCAAATCTTCTTGGGTCCTTGATGATTAGAAACATGCCGATTATAGATCTTATTTTGCACCCAATGTCTATGCCTAGTAAAACATACCGGGGCAAAGTGACCTATTCTGTTACAATAGTGGCAAATGACATTTGGATTGTGCATCCTTCTAGGTTGATAGTAATTACCATTTTGATTATGTATATGCATTCTAGTAGACTTGTTTTCCTTAGGTATAACCCTGTTTTCCCTAGGTTGAGCTATGTGTGTCCTAGGTTTAGTGTAATGAGATTCTTCATTCCTACCATTGTAGGCATACATTTTAGCATAATGAGATTTTCCACTACTTGTATTTGGTCTGGCATTTTGAGCATATGACCTTCTATGACGAATGTGTGATCTTGTGTCATGAACATGTGATCTAGTATTATGAGTAGAAGATGAAACACCATGTTTATGTGTCTTAGCATTAAGCACAGCAGGTTTGACATCATTTGACACATTAGATGCACCTAATCCTTCTTTTTGTGTTGGACTTCTTTGTTGTCCTAGGAGAAGATTAAGACTATCTCTACCATTTGTAAATTTCTCTAATGTTTTCTTCAAATCACCAACTTGATACTTAAGAGATTCATTCTCTTTTCCTAATTCAACACAATCACATACATTTGAGGATATTTTCTCATTAAGTTCATTGCAAGACATATTAAGAGCATGCTTTTCTTTTTCAAGCTTATCAATTTTACTTGATATCATTTGATAATTTCTCATTATCCTTTTCTAAGGTTGTAATTTGTTTCTTTAAATTCTTATTGACCTTAGAAACTGAAATGAATTTACTATATACTTCACTAAATGCATTTTGTAGCTCTTCAAATGTATAATCATCACTCGAATAGGAAGTACTTACCTCTTCCAAAGATTCTTCCTTTGCCATGAAACAAAGGTTGACAGTCTCATCTTGCTTGCTGTCGGTTTCCTCATAGATGATTCCCAGCATTTCCCACATCTCCTTGGCTGTTGCGCAGCGCGAGATTATTTGATAGTCATTCGGATTGACCGCACATTGGAGCATGTGTATCGCCTTGGAGTGGTTTTCGATTCTCTGGATGTCATCTTCGTTGTACCCCGCTTCCGTCCTTGTTGGAACTTGAACACCATTCTTTATCACCAGCCAAGCTGCGAAATTATTGGCTTGGATGAAAATTCTCATCCTTTCCTTCCAATATGCGTAATTTGTCCCGTCAAAGAACGGTGCACGGGTAGTGGATTGTCCTTCAGCGATTCCTGCATACAAATAACTTGAAGAAGCCATAGAAAATTTCTCTCAAACGGTTAAGTCTTTCAGAGAGTTAGGCTCCGCTACCAATTGTTAGAACAATAGCCCTATGCTAGAGGGGGGGTGAATAGCGTTTATCGGATTAAAACGAAATAAGCAGGAAATAAATGCGGAATTAAAAAGATTGAAGGACACAAGCAATTTATCCTGGTTCACACACACACTACTTGTGTGGCTAATCCAGTCCTTCAAGAGACTCTCTTGAAGATTCCAGTATCTACGTTAAGCTTACGGGTGCTTAACAAACCGTTTACAACCTAGGAATTCTAATCACAAGAATCCTAAACCTGAGAGTTCAAGTCACATGAACCTCAACACTCTTGCTTGAAGATACCTCACTTCAAGACTTCTCACACAAGAAGATATACCCTCTTCCTATGAATCTCAACAAGGGAACTAACCTCCCTTAAGGTGTATGAATACACAATTCAATCACTCAAACAAAGAACTCTCTCAAAGAGCAGATATGAGTATACAAGTAAAGCTCTAAAAGGCAACTCTCAAATGCTCAACAGGATATTGGCTCAATTAAGATTTGTAATGTATGTATGAATGAATAGCATGAATGTAGAGAGTTGATTAGTTAGTAACCAAGACTGTAAATGCACCATTTATAGCCCTGATTACTTGTGTGACCGTTTGGGATCCACTTAAGAAACACCTTTAGACAAGACATAGTGGATACTGAAAAGTTGTCAGAAATAACGGTCACAACATCGATGTTTAAAGGCTCAACATCGATGTTTTGTCCAGTAAATTTGAATTATTGGACTAACGATAACTAAAACATCGATGTTTTAAAACCCAACATCGATGTTATTTTGATTCTGTGTAAAATCCTTTAAAGATTCATATGAAGAACATCGATGTTTGAAAACCAACATCGATGTTATTTTGCTTCTGTGGAAAAGAGGTGAAAATTGATCATTGAAGAACATCGATGTTTTAATTCACAACATCGATGTTATTTTACTTCTGTGAACAAGAGTTAAAAGATTCAATTTGAAGAACATCGATGTTTTGCTTATGTAAGAAATATTTTCAAATGCAACGGTCATGAGAATATCGATGTTTCGGAAGCCAACATCGATGTTCTGAGCCTTCTGTGAATTTTTGGAAAATTCTTTGAAGGCAGGAACATCGATGTTTAGATGACAACATCGATGTTTTTGAGCTACTGCCAACTTTTGGAAAAATGGTTGAAACCAAGAACATCGATGTTTGGGATGCCAACATCGATGTTATTTTGGCTCGGCAAAAATGATTTTAAAGTCGACTTGAAAGAACATCGATGTTACAAATGGGAACATCGATGTTATGACTAATTTTAAAAGCAACGGTCATTATAACGTCGATGTTATGGATTCAACATCGATGTTATTTGCCTACTGCCAATTTTTGAAGAATTGTGCAAGGGCAGGAACATCGATGTTTAAATCCACAACATCGATGTTCATGGCTCGAAAAATATTTTTATGCTTGGAAATATGTTATGTGATGCATGAGCAAAATTCATCTTATTTTGAGCCAATGTCCTAGAAGAGTTGAGTGTTATACCTTGTTCAAATTATGAATCTAACTCTTCTTTCTTGGCTCTTCAATTCTTGTGCTCTTTCACTTTGATCCTTTGCTCTTGATTTGGTTTCTTTGACTTGAGGATTGATTTGTCTTCATTTCAATTCATTTCTTTTTGCTTCCTGAATAGTTTGTCAATATCAAAACCTATAAGAAGCAAGGAGGCATTAGTTCCAATAGTCCGTACACCAGAAGGTATAAAATTTAATTGGTCATAAAGGGTATTTCTGCGGAAAGAAATAAATAATGAGAAGTAAAGCACGGTTTGTGGCACAAAGTTTTTACCCAAACGACCAGGTATTAATTATGAGGAGATATACTCCCCTGTGGTGGATGTAATTATTTTGATAAGTCTGGCAGTATATGAAAAGTATTAGAAATGCATCTAGTGAATGCTATTACAGCCTATTATTATGGATCCATATGTCATGAAGATCGCTGAAGGATCCAAGTTGCCTGGAGTAACTAATTCCCGGGAAATTACAAAATAGAACTGAATTGATATTTTCAATCATTTTTGAATATGGATAAATCCATTTATGATTGGCACTCCAGAAGAGGTTTCCAAATACCATGCTATTAATTGATCCTGGAGTACCTTATTATAAAGCCTGAAGCTTTTGACTTAAGCCTATTAGCAAGATGTGAATTCGCTCTTATCTTCGGGATATAAAAGATGTGGTGGTATGTTAATCATGTAAACCCGAAGAAAGAAGAGTTGTTTCTTGCAGATGCCGATCCCCCTCTTGATCCACAAAAGGCACAGCCGGACATCAGCTACAACTTTACACATGGAGTCGTTGCATCACGGGACTACAAAAGCAAGAAGGCAAGACAGATACTCCAACAACAAATTATGAAGATCATGCTGCCAACATTGTCCAGTTAAATTGATGATGAATCAAAAGTGATCAGACAAGTGGCACGTCACCAGAAGTTGACAAGAGAATTATTGGCATGCAACGACAACAAATCAAGAGGCCACTGTATTCTTTTTCCCTTCACCAAGTTTTTATCCCACAGGGTTTTTCTTGGTAAGGTTTTTAACGAGGCAGTCAGGCCAGAATGAGGGGGAGTTGAATACACACTGCACTCTTTTTTCCTTCACCAAGTTTTTATCCCACAGGATTTTTCTTGGTAAATTTTTTTTTTTTAATGAGGCAGTACTCCCAAAACATATTCAACACAATGACATCCAAGGGGGAGTGTTATAAAATATATATAAATACATATATATATGTCATTGTAATACATATCAAATACATACTATATATTATGTAAATGAGAACCTGATGAAGTGATGAACTCGGTTATTCTCTCCATCTTCATCTCTTCCTATCTCCATCAATCTTCAATTCTCATCAATCTCTTTCATTAAATCCTTTGTTATCTAACAAATCAATTGGGAATCATTAACCAAGAATAGATGTATTTAATTAAAGAGCTTGCCAATCGCGTTGATAATAAAGTACTTCAACTATAATGCCCCATTTGGTCACAGGAATTAAATATCCAAATCAAATTTGGGTGATGGTACAGTGGCATAAGAAACAAATTATTTCGTTTTCATGACCAACAATTGACAGATAAGGCAGCTGACTCTTCTTTCTTGCCAATATAAATTAATCCCACCATTCTTATTTTCAACATGTTCAAGTTGCCATCTTCTGTTTCTTTTAAAGACTTCCATTTCTATATATCTTCTTCATTGTACCCTTCTTTAGTATCTCTTCCACTCTAACTTTGACATGGAAGCAAACGGAGGATCAC
Organism: Turnera subulata; assembly: GCA_028386065.3. Lineage (NCBI taxonomy): Eukaryota > Viridiplantae > Streptophyta > Magnoliopsida > Malpighiales > Passifloraceae > Turnera > Turnera subulata. The sequence continues at coordinate 43,616 of JAKUCV010001688.1, read as the reverse complement.
GGGAAGTAGCTCTCGAGGTTATTCCTTTCGCTAGATTGTACAAAGATGGAACCCTCGAGAGATTAGCAGGAACAGCAGTTACTCCTGCTGGCTTAGATCCTGAAACAGGTGTTTTCTCCATAGACACCCTGATCATACCTGAAACTGGCGTCTCCGCCAGACTCTACCGCCCCAGCTCGGCAAAAACCGACCAGAAACTTCCTCTGGTAATCTACTTTCATGGAGGGGGGTTTTTTCTGTCCTCAACAGCTGATCCATTCTACCACCAAAGCCTGAACAAGATAGTTGCCGAGGCTAACATCATTGTAGCTTCTGTTAACTACAGGCTAGCCCCCGAGAATCGTCTCCCCGCTGCATATGAGGACTGCTGGGGTGCACTTCAGTGGGTGGCTAGCCAGGGAGTTGGCGGCGGCGGCGGCGGCGGAGGAGAGGGATGGCTCAAGGATTATGCTGACTTTGGGCGGTTGTTCTTGGCAGGTGATAGCTGCGGTAGTAATATATCTCATCACTTGGCCTTGAGGCTCAAGAACTCCAAACTGGGTCAACAACTGAGTGTCCAAGGCATTGCCATGATCAACCCTTACTTCTGGGGAAAGGATCCAATTGGGCTAGAAGCTACAGATCCTGACAGGAAATCATTGGTGGACAACTGGTGGGTTGTCGTTTGTCCATCAGATAAAGGATCAGATGATCCGCTTATCAACCCTTTCACGGATGGATCGCCAAGTCTGGAGGGCTTGGCTTGTGACAGGGTGCTTGTTATTGTGGCGGAGAAAGACATATTGAGGGATAGAGGGAAGCTTTATTATGAGGAGTTGGTCAAGAGTGGGTGGAAAGGTGAAGCAGAGATCCTGGAGACTAAAGGAGAGGATCATATCTTCCATATTTTCAATCCCAATAGCGAGAATGCTAAGAGCTTGATCAAGCGTCTGGCTTCCTTCTTCAACCAAGCATACTAGCTTAATGTGATGGAAAAGATTTTCCACCAATGTTTGCTTGTTTTGTCGTCTCCATAGAATAAAGAAAGTAATAGTTGTAAGTTACCTCTACTGTGGTGGGACAACAAGACAAATCTAAAGTTTGAGCGTCAAACGTTGATTTTAGTTTTATTTTTGTTTAGTGACAATAATGAAGTTCTAGTTCCAATTCCAATTCGTGTTTCTTAAAAGTCCACTTTCGTGGCCTATGATTTGTGATACTAATCATCACTACTACTACCATAATTAACTCCAGCAACCTTGAAAAAATATGCGCAATGGCGGTGGCGGTCAAGACGAAGGTAGATGTAATAGTATTAATATTTTGGGAGGAAGAAGAAGTGATACATTTTTCAACCACAAAAAGAAAAGTGATCAATTTTCCTCTTTGTCTTTTTCTTATTTATTTGGAGGCGGGGGTGTCGGTGATGGTGCGGTGCGGTGCTGTGGGGTGGGTATGTGAGCGGAGCAGGAGCCCGGTTGTTTTTCTAGACCATAAAATTTACAAATTACAACCCACATATTTACCCTAGGAAATTTCATCCCGTAAGTTTATATGGAAAAACAATTTATAATTCGGCAGAGTAATGGATGGTTGCTCGTGTATATATATATATATATATATATATATATATATATATATATATATATATATATCCAGTCACTCAAAGGTTATGTTCAAATCACACCAAAAAGAAATTTAAATATCAGATTTGAAAAGAGAACAGAAATCTTAATCCGATTTAATATTATTATAGTCAACAAATATAAAATAAAGAAATACAGTTACTTGTCAACTTTTCTAATAGAAAATTACTCGTTTATGTTTCAAGAAGATATGACTTAGAAAAAAACAAAATTGATAAAAAGTTCAGTTCAATACTGAATTATTTGTCATTTTGACGAGTTCTAAAAATCATTAGTTGTCAAGTTTTTTACTATATTCTCACAATTCATTAATAAACAGAAAAAAATTATCTATCAACAGAAAATAACTTGGCCAAACACTATCACTTTTTCCATAATTCAAATTGTATTATTTGTTTAAATCTCTGAGGAATCCTTAAGCAACAGGTTTAGTGACAAAGAGATTACGAATATAGCTAGCCTGTAGGTCTAAAATAAAAAGTTTCAAGTTTCAAGGTCACACATTAAACGGGAAGAGATATATCCGTTTCTCATGATCCACAGTGCAACAATAAGACAACTACGATCAACCAATAAAAAACTCCATAAACCCAAGCACACACTTATAAATTCGTCACTGTTTAAATTGAAAGGAAATTACAGAATAACAAGTTAACAGAGAATGCTTCAGAATCTAAAAAACAACAGTGTCGAGCATGGTCCCCAAGGTCTGAACTATGTTGGAGGACATAAGGTTAGACACATGTTCTTCCAGATGTTTCTTTGCATCTTGCCTTCCCACATTGGCGATTGCAAGCTTCTCAGGTGGCAGCTCATCCTCTTCTTGCACTGCCTTGTTATATTTAACAGCCAAGTTTAACATTTCCTGCACCACGAGCACAAAGAGAATACAAGTTAGTGCGGATATAAATCTATATTGCTAAGGGAGGATATTAAATGTCACCACCGAAAACTTCTCTTGCACAGAGCAACAGAGTAGAAAAAAACATATAAGCGCACCCTAAGATAGGATACAGAACGTCACTACCAGGGACCTCCGTTACACAGAAGTACAGTACAGTGGCATACTGACCATACAAGCGAAGTTCACTTACAAGAAACTATTCCCTTACCCGAACTGTCTGCTCGTTGGTCTTGGAATGATTATCAAACCGCTTGAGTGTTAATCCATCCGTCCATTTCTTCTTGTGCAAGTTCAGAAGCATCTTCTCCTCAAGCTCATTCTTTCTGTAATTGATTGCTATAGAATAGTAATGTCTATTCAAACCATGAATCAATGCCTGCATGTCAGAGTAACATCTGAGTGACCGCATAGCACATTAAAACTGTTACTAGAGACCATGTTTCTAATACACTAACCTGAATAGATGGTTTATTCAGATGACCAAGGTTAGAAGTGGTTTGCCTTGGTTCTTGCCCAAGCATCATAGTTTGTGGGTTAATCAACCGAAAAGCATCAATGACAACCTTTCCTTTAACACTCTGAATTGGATCCACAACCACTGCCACAGCCCGTTGGTTTAGAGCTTCAAAACTCTGAGAAAACAAAAGAACATCAAGCATGGTGAATTCATACAGGGCTAAAAATCTCAAAATGAATGCCATAGCAACTAGGCAAATCTTAATCTAGCAGTGAATTCAACTATTCACAAAATTATACACCATAAAAAATTTCTCCCCCAGCCTCATCCCACACATATTTGATTGCTTAGCAGTGAAAAATGCAATCTCCAGCACACATTCCGACATTTTTATTTGATTAGACATGTCAAGGGCTACATGGCAGGCAGAAAGAAACTACCAAAACTTTGCTCTCTGAAAATATATTGAAAACCAGGTGCATCTTTAACCATAAGAAGACAGCTAGTTTATTGAGGTTTGACAACAATTAAACAATAAAAATGAAAAAGAAAATGAAGCAAATTTCCACTGGACGGTAATGCCAAAAATTAAGAGTATAAGAGATATTTATCATTTTGTTGGCACTCCAAAACAGAGAAAACCCTAGCTTAGCTGACAACACCAAAACATGCACGTCAAGCAATCATAGCTATCCATAGCTTTCTTTTTTCTCTGAACCTGGTCATAATCTATACATCCTGTATTCTTGTTAGAATAATGCTCTTAGATTCTCAGTGGTACTTGTTCTATATTGGACAGATTCTAGAAATCCCATACACTACTCGGCAGACAAGGTGCAACTTTCACCTAATAATGATTTTGATCTTTAAGACATATAAAGAAGCCAGTACATGGAAACAGACCCTTCAAGTATCACATATGCACTTTTTTTATCCATTCAATCAAGAGCACTGTATCATTATTTTACCAAGTGATGACTTATTAAACTGCTGACTATGATAAATATGCAAACCAAAAGGTAGAAATTCACCACGATCTAACATAAAAACAGAGATTGAAGCACAAAGAGGCATATTATTACAAAAACAGAAAACCCAAAGAAGCAGTCGCACATCCATGGGACTATTAATACTATGCAAAGTGTAAAGAATAACCTGTTGCGTGTTGATATCAACCCCTGAAAGCCAACAGCCAAATCCAGGATGAGAGTGATACCACCCCACAACCATCTCCGGTCTGCAATACAAAGAAAATTGAATTAGAAAGAAGTAGAAATGCATGAACTGTAAGAACATTATCCATTCAGGCCCAGTAGTTTTCGTGGCCACCAAGTCCTAGTTCTACTGTTGATGGACAATATGAGACTACTATTACTCTGTTGACAATGTAAATGACAAAATTCCCTTCTACCCCAATCAACATCAAGACAACTAAACATTGTTACCACCTAGCTGGTTCACAATCAGTATAGAATTAAGCACTCAAGCATCAACAATGAGTAAGCAATCGCATATCATATTAGCTTTAAATCCGCAAATCCATCATCCTCTCCCTACTTCCACATGTTCAGAATCACAGATTCGTTGATCAAAAAGAGGAGAAAAGAACAAAGATTCTAATGCCACTCTCACATGTTGAAAACAACCACAACCTCCAAACAAAGATCTCAGGAATTACTCCCAGATCCACCACCAGATCCGCATCCAACCAAGCGACTAATCCAACGATTCATTTCAACATCTCAGGAATTACTCCCAGCAACTAGTTGGGCAGCAAGAGTAGCATTTTAGCTTAAGAACCTCGTCCTGGCAAAAACAGCCGAACTCTACCAACAGTTGCTACCATTTTATAAAGAAGGGTTACTAGCAAGTGAACAACCAAGCACCAGCAATGCGATGATTTCCCCTAAGAACTTATAGCAAAAAACGGAAAATGTCGAGCTACACAAAGCGCCACAACCGGAGACTAGGGCAACCAAACAAAAACAGCCAAAATTTCAGAAAATCAAAAGAATAGAGGAATACCTTCCCGTTTGTTTAAGCATATCGAGCATATTAGTCTGGAAGACGTGATCCACAGCCTCAACACTAACCCCAGTACCGCTTTGAGGCATCGCGAAGACATCGACCACGCGAACCGTGTACTCATCCACAAATTCCCCAAGCATCAACCCCATAACTTCCATAGGAACCCCAGCTCTCCCTACAAATCGCGAATCCAAAACAAAAACAAAAACCCTAATTAGTCAAAAATCCCCAAATTACAATCGCACACACACTAACTGCTATAAGTAAAAAATAAAAAAACAAAAGAGAGCTCGAGCCTGTGTCAGGTCTCGAAGGAGAGAGGTGCGTACCGTGTTTGAGCATCTTGAGGAGAGCGAGAGAGGAGATGTAGACCTGCTCGGAGGAATCTAGGGTCGGGGAGTCGGGAGGTGGGTGGCCCAACGCGCCGCCTGCTCCGGCGAACATACGCTGCAGTCTCTCCATGCCGGACATGCCCTCTTTTCAGTGTTTTGCTTTTCTTCTTTTTGGGTTTTCGCTTCGTTAGTTTTTCTGGCGATGAGAGAGCGAGCTATTAGCCTCTCTCCAGATTTAAGAGAGTTTTCTTTCCTAGCAAGACACGAAGTTTTGATATCTAACTAATCTAATATGTTATATTATATGACTAGTTCACCATCCGTGGAACCGCCTGGTCGATATTAATTTTCTTTCAAAAAAAAGATTTTTAATTATAGTGTAACGACCCGGGTAAAATTTTCGTGATTTTACCGAGTTGTTTAAACTCTTACTGTGGTAAATAAATTTTTATCACGGTTAATCGAGCATTCTACCATCCCGACTTAATTCCGAGAGTTTTATCGAACGAGCTTCATTTCGACCACTAGAGTATACGACGTTTTGGAGTATCTTCGATGACCGAGCCTCGGAATTTAATTCCGAGGGTTACTCGGAACTTCGGAGAATTCTACACGGCAAACCGAGCCTCGGTTTTCGATTCCGAGACTTGGGAAACGCTCAGGAGAATTAGTCGGATTTTTCGAGCCCAAGTTGTATTTTCAGACACGGGACGGAATTTGACGGAAAGACGGATATACCCTTATGCTTTTAACGGGTTAAAGCCGAAATGGAGGATAATTTGGTCCATTGACGGATCGATAATTTGACCGACACTCGTGACACGTTTTTCTCTCCCGGGCTAACTCACCCTCTCTCCCGTTTCTTTTCTTTTCTCATTTTTCTTTTTCTTTTCTTTTCTTCCTTTTCTTTTTCTTCTCCTTTTTTTTTATTTTTCTTATCTTCCTTCCCACTTTCTTTTCTCCTCCACTCACCCACCGGCCACCCACCACCTTCTCCACTTTCTTTTTTTTATCTTATCTCTTCTCCTCCTTTCTTTTCCACCAACCGGCCACTACCCCCTTTCCACCATCATCTCTTCTTCTTTTTCTTTTCCTTTTTCCTTTCCCCTCTCTCCCGCCTCTGCTCCCTCTCCCCTGTCATCACCACCACCCTCTTCTTGCTTCTCCTCCTCTTCTCCTTTACCTTTCTTTTCTTCCTCCCTCACCTCTCTGCCGCCATCATCATCGTCATCTCGCCTCACCAAACCAGACCGCCACCATCTCGTCTCTGTCTACTCCTCCTCGTTGTCTCCACCCTCGCCAGCAGCCAAGCGACGACGCCGCCGCCACGACGAGCTCGGCATCACCGCGGGACAGAGCTCAAGTCTCCACCACCGCCGATCTCCTCTTCCTCCGCCTTTGACGCGTCGCCGGCCAGACGTCCTCCTCGACCTGCTGCTGCCGACAGCCACACACCGCCGCCGTCCCTGCTTTCTCCTCTCCTCAACAATCTGTCGCCGTCCTTGGGAGAGCTGCTGTCTTCCCTCTTCCTCTTCTCTGTCTCAGCCTCCCCTGCCCCTGCAACCAGTCGAACGCCGCCATCATCCCAAGACGAGCTCGACACCATCGTGGGACTGGGCTCGAGTCTCCACCGTGCACATAGATCCGATTTCCCCCTCCACACTGACTGATGCCCGTAAGCCTCTCCCCTCAACGAATTCTTCCTCTCTCGTTTAACCCGGTTTCTGTTGGTCTAAACTAATCGGTTTTGGTTGTGGTTTTATGTCTTTGGTTGTGTTCTTGGGTTTGAATCGGTCTCGCGGATTTGAGTAGTTTGATTGTGGGTTTGTGACAGAGGTTGGTTGGCCGTGGTTGATGGATGGTCGATTGGTGGGGTGGTTGTTTGTTGATGGCGAGTTACTCTCGAGGCTTTTGTGCCGACTATGGACGAAGACTGGAGTGTGGGGATTCCTGTTTGGGAACGTTCTGCTGTGAACAGTGCGTTGGCCGGATTCCAGCGAGTTTCCAGCAGTCTCGGGAATTTTCCGGCGAGCTCGGAAACGGACTGTGGGTAAAACCCGAGCCTTGGACCATCCATATGCGTATCGAACCCGAACGATATAAACGAACTCGGACATTAAAAAAAAGACGATTTATTAAAAGACTAATTAAGCTAATTAACAATTATAACCTATGATTTAATTCATGCTTTTATTTATTTAATTATTTATGTTTTTATTTAATTTATGCCTTTTGTTTATCTTATTTATGCTTTTACTTTCTTTATATATTTATTTATTGCTTTTATTTAATTTTCCGAGTGGGCTATTAAAAAGGCCCATATCGATTATTTATTTTAATTATGTCGCCTATTTAATTTTCGAATTATAATGATATTAGATTTATCCTCAGTTGGGCTAAACGATCGTGAAGGCCTACCGAGTTTAATTTACAATTTTCCTTAATTATGTTTAATTGAATTTATATTATAAAAGGCCTAAACATGTATATATGTATTTCTATCAAATTTATTTCCGTAGTCCTAGGCTAAAAAAAAATATTAGACCTATAGCTTATCTTAATTATTGATCTATTACAAGTATATGAATATATATACCGTATAATGTATTGCAGCTATTTTCACCGGCTTAGATAGTGCTAGACTGTATTTCTGTCTAATTAGTGATTATAGTTTATATACATATATGTACTTTCAATCATATAATATTTTCTTAAAATATATGTGAATATAGATGGGCCATAATTTGATTATAAATATAATTTCCTTTAAATAACTATGTACTTAAAAAGGACTATTATATATTATGTACAAATTATTTCATGGCTACAAGTGTGATGTGGGATATAATTTGATATAATTTCCTGTATAGGAATTATACAGGGTATTTTTGTACATATATGTCTAAGGGTCAGGATACCGGCTTGGACGCTCGGTTTTGGTTTTGGATTATGTTGAATATGATTGGTATATCAGATGGGAAATAGGTTGTTGGTAATCTCCACAAAAATGAATAAGATAATTATGGAAATAATAAAATGATCTTATAAGCCGTCTAATAACGGTTAACCGACATCATGCATAATCATCTTGTTTGTGCATTATAAATGATTATTGTTGTTATATTATAGGAATATCAAGGCTTAATCGGATACCAGCTTCCGAGGAGTATCAGGTGAGGTTGCATATACGTCATTCCACCCGTGATAGCCGGGATGGTTGGTCTTGGAACTACATAGGTTCCATTGCATCTTATGGTTATTGTTGTTGATAACTTTGTGTTATCTGCTGATATTTGTTGTGAGAGTGTGGATTTCCTTTGATATGTGCCGCAATACCTTGTGTGCTTTATT
>JAKUCV010001688.1:4045-32188 GCA_028386065.3 Turnera subulata | reverse complement strand
GCGTCATCCATAGAAGCCATTACAATCCACCTCCTAATGTATTTCCAATTCCAGAAATTAAACACTTATAAAATATAGTGTTTGAAAACAACATTAACCAATTGAACAATGCTAATGCAAGATTTACCTAACAAGAATACTCATTTATTTATTTGAATAGACTAAAAATAATTAACTACAATACACTCAACTAATCAAATTGTTACTAATTTCATAGTGTGCCCCTCATATATTCCATCTTTACAGTGAGGAAGTACAAGAAAGCAATCTCAAAATAGCAGGGTATTGGAAAGCATGTGTTAGAGTAATAAGCCCAAAATCAATCATGGAGCCTCAACCATCAATTTAAGCTTTTGGTTGAGATAGTCACTTGACATGATAGCAGAGCCATAATGACTAAATTTGAGGGAGGATGTTAGAGTAATAAGCCTAAAACCAATCATGGGCCTCAACTATCAACTTAGCTTTTTGGTTGAGATGGTCACTTCACAACATGAGATATGAGTATTAACATTTATGGAAGTATTTCATCACTTTTAACTTTTATGCCCTTCCTCTCTATTACGTTAATGCAATTTATAAAGTTCAACTATACTGCAAGTCTACAACTACAAGTATTGCATCAACAGCAGGACACTAATTCACCCACCGGAAATGCAAACAAAACCAGCAGCTCAGTAAGGTAACCTTACTAATCTTGACCATAAAAATAGTTCAAAACAAAATGGGAGCAAACGATCCAATGAACAATTTCGACCAACAAATAGATGTGACTTGATAGTCATACATTACTAGTTTACTACCTTTAGTAATACAATTATGTCTTCTTCTTTCAAACAGATGGTGATGGTCTAACATCTATTGCCATATTGAATAACTTTTTTTAAAAAAAAAAAAATCAGGCTGTAATTATTGAAAAAAATTGGGTTCTAATTCGGTGAATTTCTGATCCAAACCAATTTTGGACAAAAAAGTTATCCATCAATTTTAATCCCACAACAATCTTCACTTGACGTACAGGTCCATACAGGTTGCGGCCCAGGACCTAAGTCCTAAGGTTGATTTGGAAAAAAAGGCTTTGGTATTCGTAGGGTTGGTAATTGGGATAGATTACCCCAAGCTCTTTTATTTGTAAGAATATATGTAATCAATACATATAGATTCCACTCGATAAAAAAAAAACAAAACATATAAATTCCGAGCCTTTTGCATGTGAACCCGACACTAATTAGAGGCAAACTTGAAATCTTCAAATAATCCCACAAGTACGATCACTTTGGCGTCTTGGTTTTTCCAGCAAGTACTTCTTGCCCCTCATGACCATTATGCAATCACTTTTGAAACTATTTGTTCTGGATGACATTCCCAAAATACTCTGACACTCAAGCGGTTCACTCTACCTCTAGTAGATTCCACATAGATGGTTATCTAGGGAGAGTTCAATTAGAAATTATATGTGGATAGTTATGGTCACAAGGTCCTGCATGAAGTTCTTATACGCCTAAAAAAAGAATAAGAGAAAGAGGAGGGGAGGGGAGGGGGATGGTGTGGGAGTTAGGTGAGGGGTGGGGAAGAGAGAGTAATCTAGTTTCTAATAAAAATTAATTTTAGTGGCTATCATAATCCAAAACTTTCACTGATATGAATATACCTTAAAAACTAACAGAACGTAAATGCAAGATAGAATAAAAAGAGAGAATGCACAAATTAATTACCACTACAAAAAAAAATTCAGTTTGCGGGACTTATTTTGCGGGAGGTGGCACTAACCCTCTCTGTTATAAAATAAGTGTTTTATCTGTGATAGTATGAGGAAGAAAAACAGGCAGAAGGAGAAGGAGAGGAGAAGAGGAGTAGAAGAGAAGGAGGGGAAGAGCAGATGAGCTCACTCAAACTTAGCATCGTTTTATTTCTGTGTGTAATATTTATACACTGAGCTGGTAGGTACAACAGTGATTCACACGTTTTTTATAACACTCCCCCTTGAATACTGTTGTACTTTGGGCAGAATACGTTTAGAGAGTACTGCCTCATTAAAAACCTTACCAAGAAAAACCCAGTGGGATAAAAACTTGGTGAAGGAAAAAAGAGTGTAGTGCGTATTCTACTCCCCCTCATTTTGGCATCCCTTGATTTCTTGATGTCATCGCATGCCAATCTTCTTTGTCATCTTTTGGTGACATTTGCAATGTAAACAGTATGTTCTTCATATGTTGGAATGAAACGCCCCGACCCGTATTTACCAGTCTCAGTAAACACGTGCCGGAACTGTACAACAGTAAATATATCACGAAACTCAGCCCAATGGCCCAAGGATAATATCAATGTATAAATCAAAGAAACCGGCCCAACGGCCCAATGTAATCAAAATCAACATAAGAAATCTAGCCCATCGGCCCAAAGCGGAAGCAATTTTAATCTCAATATCAACATATGCAAAACCTGATGCAATCTAATGGATCCGAGTCCTGTCCGAGGGATAACGCCGCAGCCTGTCTGGAATGCATCATACATGAACCACAAATAACTCAACCTACGGGATGAAAGCCCACAGGTGAGGGGTGAGTCCGAAGTGCCCACTGGGTAAAACCCATAAGCAAATATACATATACAAGCAACCGTAAATTCCCAAGTCACATCACCAACAATTAACTAAGGTTCTCACGAACCTTAAATGACACACTTGTGATTCTAGACACGCTATTCCAATTTTATTATCAGGGCCCCTATCACTAGTTAAATGATGGCCGTCGCCTGGTAGTCAAGCTAGCTAGCCCGTGGACCCCGCCCTGGTACCTCCACGTAATAACTGGCACAGACAGGGAGCAGACCCTAAGCAAACTCTCCCCCAGTGCCTAAAATAATAATTGGTACAGACAGGGAGCAAACCCCAAGCACATTCTCCCCCAGCACCATAAAATAAAAGACTACCATCTGGCTGTTCCAACATTTAACTATGACTTACTAGATGTCTAAGTGTTTCCATTTTATTATTTCTTTACCCTCATCTAGTTACTATGATTCTATTATCCGACCATTATCTCATTATCCCGAGCAGGCTCACAGCCTCTCCGCTCGTCTGGATAATACAAACTCATCCCAAACTGTTATCTCATACCAGTACCCCCGGTACTCAACTCACACAATTTTCACAGTCAACAACAACAGTAATAACTTACTTATACCAACAATTCCAACAACATCAATAACATCAACAGCATCAATCATCAATTTAATTTATCACAAAACAAACCATACACAGCCACAAAGTATCATATCAGCAAACATCACACACAGTGAACAAACAGCAACTTGATATCACGGGCAGTATATAAATATTTACTTAACCTCGCCTTAGCCGATTTTACTATTCCTGAAAGTCCTCGAAATGTCCCGGCTCAGGCTCCTCGGGGTACTGCTCGTTATCGACTCCTATATCAAACAATAATATATGCACACTTAAGATGATATGCAAATGCTCAACTAATACTGTAAGCCGTAAATTGATTACTGGACCAACTCGGTACTCCCCCGGGTTTCCCATTATCATCTTAATTCACCATTTAATTACATAGGCAGGAAATATTTTACCATAATTATATCCGGTACGTATTTACTTTGATAATACCCTTTCCATTTTCATTTTCCTTAAGTACGTACTTTCCAAAATATTTGATAAAAATAATTATTATTCTTTCCAAAGGTATTAGCTATCATAAAATAATCTTCCTAGAAATTATTCACATGTACATATTTTCCGGTAGTATATTCCATGGTACACATCTTAGGAGTATTACTATAATTTAACAATTATAACATAATCACTTTTGTTTCTTGAAATTAATATACGAAAGTAATTATTTCCTTTATTTCACAAATTATATCCATATACTATTTTCTTATATTTCTAGATTATTACCATAGTTATTATTATTTTAATTTTTTTTCTTTTTTTTTACTGGACTGGGCCCGTGAATAGTGCCAGCCAGGCCTAGCACAGCACCAGGCCTAGACCTCAAGCTGAGGGCCAAGCGCTGGCCCATGTAAAGGCCCGAGCCAACCAGCCCAGTACCCAAGCCCAGACCCAAACTCCTCCAGCCCATCCACACGCGGGTCAACCCGACCCGAGGTCACAACCCGGTGCGTGTGGCGGGTCGTCATCTACCCGCTGCTCACCTTGGAAGCTACAGCGGCGGTGCGACGAGGCGGGGCATGCGAGCGAGAGCGGCTTGAGGTCGTTGCTGCTGGCGGTTGCTGGCGGCGGGAACGGTGGCTCCTGGTAGCGGCGTCGGTGTGGCTTGCAGATCGCGATGCAGCAGGGCGGCAACTCAGGCGGCGGCGACGGTTGCGTCTGGTGGAGATGCGATTTGCTGCAGCTTCGACGGCAGGAGAGGAAGCGGCACGGTGGTGTTGCAGCGACGGCGCGAAAAGCGGTGCGAGGAGGGAGGAGGGTGAGGCGACGGTGGTGGAGGGTGGTGCACGGGGCGGTGGCAGCCCCCTTCCTCTTTTCTTTTCCTTTTTTTTCTGTTTCTTTTCTTTTCTGGTTTCTTTCTTTTTTTTTCTGGTTGGTTTAGCGGTTGATGTTTGTGTGGTTTTACAGGTACAAGGAAATGGGTTGCAGGCAGTGAGTTTTTGCAGAGTGAGGATGAAGGAACTGGGTGATGAGTTTTTGCAGGCAGAGGAAAATATGGAAATAAAACACGCAGTCACGGGCATAACAGGGGAGACAGAGCTTCACATGCTCACAGGAAAAAGGTGGCTGCATAATTTCAATTATGCAGTCGTGTCCCGTCCGGACCAGAAAATAACTAATATACCCACTTAATTATTTTCCGGTGTGATTTTTCTAAGGATTCCGGGACTAATATACCCACTTAAGTATTGAACTAATATACCAACTTTGGTCCGTAAAATCCAAGGAAAAATCCCGAGCGCGGGAAAAGACTCGGTTACGAAAAAAGATGCTCGATTTACCTTGAATTAATTACCCAAGATTAATTCATTCGGTAAATCACTGTAAAAAGGACTTTTACAGTCCCGGTAAAAATCCAAATTTTTACCCGGGCTGTTACATGGAACATGTTCCTTGCTGTCTTATCCATATGAGTCTTGAATGTGCAGTATCATCAAACTTAGTCAAGCACAGTCTCGACTAGCTTTGTGTATAACTACAATTTCTGCATTGTTTGAAGTGGTAACAACGACACTTTGTTTTGTGCTTGCCATGATACTTCAGGTATCGGCTTGTGTTTTATGTGGATCAAATCAATGACCTGCACCTGCAAAAAAAACTATATACTCCTTGGACTCACAAGGTTAAAATATTTACATGTCCATTATACTACAGGATAATGGAGAGCTTCAGGCTTTATGAAAATTTAGAACAAAATGAAATTTTGCTAACAAGTTTATGGCAAGGCTTCAGGCTTCATGCTACTAGCAAGATAAATTGCACTTTGATATGGTACTTCAGGACCAGTTTTAATTCTTTTATGAGATTTTTCCATCTCAAAATTTTTTTTCTTGAAAAATATAGCAAGGCATTCGGAATCTTCTTCAGGAGTTCCAATAATATTTAAACACAAAATAATGGAAATTTACATATAGATATGAACAAAAAACATAAGTAATAATAAATTCATGCATACTCAAAATGATTTAAATCATGTAAAGATCAATTCAGCTTAATTTTGTATATTCCCGGGAATTAGTTGCTTCAAGCAACTTGAATCCTTCAGGGATTCTCATGCATATGTCATGACTTATGGATCCATATAAATATAGGCTGTAATAACATCCATTTGATGCATTTCTAATTCTTTCATATATCCTCATATATTGCCAGACTTATTAAACACTTAAAATAATTGCATCCACCACAAGGGAGTTTATCTCCTCATAATTAAATACCAGGTCGTAGAGCAAAACCTTGTGCGACATGCGACAAGCCGTGCTTTGTGCGACAAACTATGCTTTAAATTTCACTATTTTCCCTTTTTTCGCACAAAAACCTTTTATAATCTATCGGTTACGGACTACAGGTCCGAAAAATTCCTCGCTTCACAAGCGAGTCTAACACAGCCTTAATTATATTTCTCTATTTTGGCCAATCATTCTGCGCCTACATTCATCAAAAGATTTAGGTTCATAATCCTCAATTTATTTAGCGCTATATTATGAATAAAATAAGTATTCCGTCGACGGTTATTTCACGTCGGTTCCATCTTATTTCTGACACTGTATAATTAATCGAGATCTCATCATTTTCATTTATTTCAGGTACCTGAGTTACTTCTGGAACTTTATCAATAGTGTCAGAAACCTTTTCTGGAGGTTTTTCCTCTTCTTGAGGACTTTTAATATGAACCTCTTCTGGAGGCCTTATTTTCTTACTAGGACCATCTTATCTCTTTGCTCCTTTCTCTCTATCGAGAATTTTGTTTTCTTTTGGAACCGAGTATATTCTACGCTTCTTGCGTACTTTAGATTCATTTGCATACTATACTTGTTCTTCTGGAACATTAATTTGAACAGGAGCATTTGCAGCTGGTATATAAGATTTGGTCACTTTATGTGTCTGGCAATTTCATATCGATTTTCCTACAAATGAATCATCTTTTGAACTTCAGGTTCACACTAATTTATTTGAGGATCAAAACTAGATATTGATATGTATTTCAATAAACTCTTGATCCAGCTGCTTATCTTCTCCCCCTTATGTTGGGTAAACTCTATCATCAAAATAATAACCAACATACCCAACATACACAACATATATTCTCAGTCTTCTTTCAGGACCAATTTTACTATGCTGTGGTGGAGCATTATATACTGTATAACCAATGGTCTGAAGATGGGAGTTACTAGCTTCGTGACCATGAACCAATTAAATGGGGGAACCTTATGATAACTTGTTGGCTTGATGCACACAAGTGCTGCTGCATGTAAAATACCATTTTCTCAAATAGTAATATTTCATTAACAATGGTTTTGCAATCAATTGGAAATATTCACCCAAATCGGTTTGGGTTCATTTCCAATGATATACATTATCCATTGAAGAAATATACCAGTATTATCTAGACATATAGTCTACTAACATAAGTAGGGATATGTATCCGCAAGTGGCTTAATCATTAAAATAAGTGTGCACAATGCCAACTTGCATCATACAATAGACCATCTAGTCGATGCATCGTAAAAATTACCTAGACGGTCAACACGGCGGAGTTATTAGTCTGCGTACATATCCCTGAATTATTTCCAAACTTGCTGGTGATTCCAGGCCAATCTCATCTTAGGAAGGCCGTATAATTAATTTCACAGCACACAAACACGTGGAAATTCATTGATTGTAAAACTTCTGGTTTTTCAATGAATGACCAAATAAATTTCATGCATCATTATTGACCCGGGATGACCCAACCGGTCATGCTAAACAATAAGTCCATGTGCCAACGTCAAGTTGGTGCCAGCTTCAGGCTGCTATTTATGTGCTGCTTCAGGCTGGAAATGATAACTTAGGAAAATTATTTACCAGCTTCTAGCTGGGGCACACTAGCTATAAATTACATATTTATCAGTCAACTTCTAGTTAGTCTCAGCTTTGGGCTGTGCAAACTGTGTATTAAACACTTAAAAATTGCTAGCTTCAGGCTAGTTCATTCCAACTTCTGGCTGGATATGATAAGTTTAATAACTTAAATTGCTAGCTTCAGGCTGCAATATATCTGCCAATTTTAGGCTTATATCTGCCACTCATGTCGGAAAAGATCAGAATTATTGGACAATAATTAAATGTGGCGGTAAACTTTTCCAAAAACAAATCCTCGAAGATTGAAAAATTTTGGAGTTTATTGACAAATAATGCAATTTTTTTAAATTACCGAAAAATCTTCTGGATCTTTTCGGAGACAGAAAGAGGGTCCACATTTGGAAAACTGACACCTAGCTGTCTACGCTCAGGCTATAAGAAGGGAGTGGTAGAAACAGGAAGATTCAAAAAACTCAATAAGACAAGAAAAATGCCTTCCCTAGCTACGGTTTTCTTTGTTGAGGGTGCCTCTCTAGGAAGGAGGAATAGGTTAGCACATAGTATGGTGAATGAGCAACAGGAGGAATTACCGAGTGAACTTGCGAGAATTCCTCGTTTAGTTTTTGTTGATGAGCTATACTCATCTAGGTTCTTTGTGGCTCCTATGGAAGAAACTTTCTTCCTAGAGGACCAAAGCAATCTAAGAGCTTCCTTTTATGGCTCGGCTAACTCTATTATATTTTTTCATATCTGATAGACTGCAGGAATTTCAGCTAGAGCCTACTTGTCAAATTTTGAATCAAAGCAGTTATTATCAAGTTTCTATGATGGCTCGGAGTGTCCCAAGGGTGTCTGGGTTACCGCCTACATGGCCTAAGGTACGACTGTTACTATGGAATTGGAGGGGTGTAGCCAGAAGGTCCCAAGATTTTGTGCGTACCTTAAGGGATCTGAAGAATCATTACAAGCCCAACATGGTATTGATTACTGAAACCTTGTGGCAAGCTGAAGAAAATCATGGTGTAATTCCACTCCGTTTTCCTGCAACGAATCGGTTTGAGATACCTGGGGAAAATAACATGGGTGGTATGTGGTTCTCCTGGAACGATAGTGTTAGGGTCAACATCAACAACGAGGCTCAGAGTTTTAGAGTCAATGTTGTACCCAACAGATAAATAATTATTTCAATTTTTGTATGAGAACAATTCCTCTATGTGGATGTTCTCAAGTAATGGATCCATTTTGCAATAATATGCATGTTTTACTTTAGCTTTGCCATTATAACCTCATTCACAATCACATGCACAATTAATTATACTGTCTTATTCGCTTCAGGGAATAGAGCAGAGTCAATTTGACGGGATCCATAATAACTTCTTTTTATTACTGTAAATGGAGGTTTTTGTACTCTTCAAGAGTATTAGCTCTTCCAGAGCATAAATATATGATCTTCTAGATCATAGTAAAGATTGCGTTCTTCGGGAACATAATCAAACTTATGCTCTTCTGGAGCGTATTAACCTTTTTCTCATTTTGGGATTGTACTATCATATTTTATGTGAAATAGTTGGCATCCACATAAATAATTCTCCCCCTTGGATGTCAACTTGCATTATCTTCAGGACAAATGCCTGAGCTATTATTCTAGAAACGATGATAAAATGCTGTAAAGTAAATAAAATAAAATAAAATAGCACATAATTATAAAACTGAAACATAAAATAAAATTATTCAATATATACTGGCTTGCACCTTCAGGGTAAGCAAGATAATAACAGTATCCATCTTCGGATGGTCATATAATATCCACCTTCTGGTGGTCATACAATATCCACCTTCTGGTGGTTATAAAAGATCCACCTTCTGGTGGTCATACAACATCCACCTTCTGGTGGTCATATCTTCCTTCAATTTTCCTAAAAAATCTGCGGAATCTTTTGGCAGTAAGACATTTAGTCTTTGCTTTATTTTCTCTTTTATTGTGTCTTCCAGACAATTTGCATTTAAATACATTCAATGCCCATAACAAATTTCTTTCGAAAATCCTAAGGGCCTCCAATTCAAGTTTTGTAATAAATTAAATAAATAAAAGACTTAAATAAAATAAATAAACATGAGCCTTTTATTAATTAGCCCAATAAAATTGAATAAACGAAAATTAAATGCAATGGGCCTTGTACGAGCCCAATCAAAACGTAAAGTAAAGCAAGAAAATAAATATAATGGGCATTTTCATAGCCCAATAAATAACCAAAAATTAAATACAATGGACCTTTTATGAGCCCAAGTAAAACGTAAATGAAATTAAAGCGAGAAAATAAATACGATGAGCCTTTTAATAGCCCAATCAGAAAAATAAGTATAATAATAATAGATGGTATATAATATATGCTTACTCGATAAAGGCGGCTTAGCTGGCCAACAAATGAAATAAGGCGGCTTTGCCGGCCAATAAAGAGATAAGGCGGCTTAGCCGGCCAATATTGAATACTTATCATATGTATATTTTCAGAAATATTATTATTATTATTTTTTTTCAGATTATATCCATTCTTATTATTATTTTCCTCCTTTTTTATACTTTTTCCTTTTTTTTTTATTTATATTAATCTTGGACTGGGCTAAATTAGACAAGCCCAACCCATTGCATTGGCCTAACCCAAACTCACATAGGAACCCAGGTGCAAGCCCATGCAACGGGCCCAACAGCTTGCCCAACTGATCCAACCCAGGAGAAACCAACTCAGCCCATTGGATCTTACCCAAAACCGGGTCGAGCACAACCCAGACCACAAACCATCCGGGTGGTCCACATCTCGCGGGTCGGCACACCTAGCAGCGGCGGCGGCGCGATGAGGCGAGGGCAGCAACGACAAGGGAGTGCAGCGACGGTGCTGGTGGTTGCGGCTTCGTCGGCAGGAGGCGAGGGCAGCAAAGGGGGAAGGTGCTCGGCGTGAGTGAGAGGAAGGAAATGGGCCGGGTTCCGCCGTCGGGTCGTCGCGCTTAGGCGGCGCGTCAGGTGGCGGAAATGGGAGGAGGAGGCGCCATTCAGTCGGCAACGGCGAGGGGAACATGCCGGTGGTGGCGGTGAGACGAGCAGCGGCGTGGTTTGTTTCGCCATGAACAGTAACCCAAGGTGGCGGGTTCTGTGTAATTTTTTTTCTTTTCTGGTCTGCATTTTCTTTGCCAGTTTTCTTCAAGCTCGGGTAGAAGCGTTATCGTGTTGATAATGTGTTATAAAATAAGTGTTTTATCTGTGATAGTATGAGGAAGAAAAACAGGCAGAAGGAGAAGGAGAGGAGAAGAAAAGCAGAAGAGAAGGAGGGGAAGAGCAGATGAGCTCACAATCCTTAGCATCGTTTTATTTCTGTCTGTAATATTTATACACTGAGCTGGTAGGTACAACAGTGATTCACACATTTTTTATAACATCTCTATTTTTTGCATTTTGTGGCAGTTTTTAAACCTCCCACAATATAATTTAACTTGCAGCGGGTTTTGGCTCCCGCAATTATTTTTTTTTTCCAAACTCTTCATCCTCAATTACTCAAACTACCTATTTCTTTTTTTCAAAAAAACCATTAACCCAAACCCGATCGACCTCTATCTTTTCCAAAAAAAAAAAAAACCTAACCAGCTCCACCGCCTGATCTCTCTCCACCACCCACCGCCACGCCCACCTCTCTCTCCTCCGCCAGCTCCACCTCCCTCTTCCGCCTCTCTCCTCTCTCGTTCTCTCCTTCAGCTCTCCTCTCTGATTCTCCTCCTTCATCTCCTCCCTCACCTCTTTCGCCGTCCTCCTCCAACTCTCTCATCCGCGATCGCCACCTCCTCTGCCTCTCGCCGTCCTCCCCTACCTCTCCCCTCTCCGACTAGAGCCCGGAGATCCGCGACACCAAAAGCAGGCGAACCGCCGTTGAGATCGGCCGCCACTCACCGGGCCGATACAAGCACCACCGCGAAATCATCAGCTCCAGCTAACATCTCTGTCGCGCAGCTTTGAGATGACGGTGTGTTTCGGTTTTTGTCTTATGCTTTAGTCTGAGCTCCGCCGATTCCAAACTCGGTGAACTCATTCTCTGAGTTAACACTCACGAGTTTGTTCTGCTTCAACTTAACGTTCTCGCTTAGTTAAGAGCTATTTGACTGTGAGCTTGGTGCTGCTTTTGATTTGGATATCTGCTTGTTTAGATTTATACTTTGATTATGCTTGTTTAGTTACGCATTCTATCTGCTAACTTGTAGGCGTAGTGATGCGCGTTCCCTAATTTCCTGGTTTGTTTCTTCTTCGCTGAGGCTCCAAATTGGCAATCTCCACGCTCCCATCAACTGACCCCGTGCTTTTGCGACATTGGTGAGGTTTTTCAAATCTCTTGCATTTGTGTCATTTTCGTTTTGGAATATAAACTTAATACTGTGATTCTTTATTTTGATTCATTAGTTTAGAATCATAAGTTATGAACAGAGCCGTCTCGGATAAATTCGGGGCCGGGAGCGAGAATAAAAATAGGGGCCCCTTATTACAAGATAAAGAATACAGATCTGGGTTTGTTATGAGTGAAACGACTCAAGCCCATCACTATAAAGTATGCAGAGCTTGAATATGGAGGTTATATTTGACGTGAGAGGTTTGATATCTTTTCTCCATCATCTGAAAGTGCAAGCAATACAAAAAGGTGAGTAATAAATTTGGGAAAACAAAAAAGGAAGAAAGAGATAGATATCTTATGTCTCCATCATCGTAAATAAATTTGGGAAAACAAAAAAAGGAAGAAAGAGATAGACTTTATTTGCATGAGTAAATATAGCCTTGTATAGGAAATATAAAAAAACTAAATTTTTTTTAATTGAAAGCATCAGCATGTGACGTGAGGCCCCATGAAGAGGGGGGCCTGAGTTTGTGCTCATGTGGCTCCCCCCATTAGACGGCTCTGGTTATGGATGTTTTGTTTGCATGGAAAAGCTACACGAGGATAGGAGGGATAGAAGAAGACTTTTGTCACAGTGTCAGGCCTGCATATAAACAACTATTTATATTAAAGTAAAAATTGCTTGTCATATGCATTATCTTGGAAGCAGCCTTTAATCATCTGTCCTATCAGTATTGCTTAGGTCATCCTTTCTGTTCTAAAGTCACAAACCCAACTGGAACATTCATGTGTGCACAGTTAAGTTCAAGTTGCTCATTAAAAAGTTTAAGTTTGATCCAGTAACCACATTTTCTTATGTTTCTCTACAAGATAAGCACCCTAAAGTTTTTGTGGTACTTTCTTTTACACACCTTGTTCATATCAAGCTTGTGATATATCTCGCTCATTGCACTTTCATATTTCCATATTTCCATCTGAGGTATTCCCATGACTTCATGCCTGTTCTGATAAGTCTATCTACTGATTGAAGAAATACATTAATGCTTTTCTTCCAATTATATTATATGCTGATTGAATTGACGATGTTGTCTTATTTACCTTGACTAATTATTTCCATTAGTAGTGCGGAGGAATAGCATTTCTGGCATTGAAATTATTTAGTTTAAAGATATGGAAATTTGGTGGTGCCTGCCAACATGTACTATTAAACTTGTTTTGTGCTACTTCTGAACCATCCATATACACATGGTGGTTTTATTTTTTTTTTTTAACCTTTCTCAGTGGAAGTATCTGACAAGAGTACATACATTTGCTGTATTTGTCAGAAAATCTCCGAGCTAATCCTATAATTGTTAATCTATTCTAGTCTAGTGTTGGCTAGGTACTATTATATTGTTTTTATCTGCAAAAATTAGGTTGTCCACTTCGCTGTGCTTGTCTGATTAGTACTACTACTAATGGAAATCCCGCGCTGTGGCTAAATTCTTGAAGTTAATCATGTGTTGAAGTGTGTCTTGTGTGCAATAATGTAGATGCAAGTAAAACATGACTATAGGCTTCTTTTATTGCAGTTGTCATATCAAGAGGGCCTCTCGCTTGCTGACATATTTGGTCACCTGGAGCGAAACAGGTTAGATACAACATTAGGCTTCTTTTGAAATAAACTAATCTTACCTTTACTTGGCCTCATTAATGCCAATGGTAACATTTTCAACTCCATGTCTCAGAAGTCAATTGGGAATTGCAGAATATAGTATCAGCCAGTCAACTCTGGAGACCATTTTTAATCATTTTGCTTCGAGCTCATGAGGTAACCCCAAATTTTTAGCACAACTTTTTGTGCCCCCAGGATGTTTTCGGATGTGTAAATATGCTCTAATTGCATTAGTCACTAACATAAACTGGTAATGTAAATAACTTTGGTGTAATGAAATGTGAGTTGCTCTTCATTTTTAACGCAGATAGGCACTGCCCATTTATGTTCCTGACTATAATTTATACTGTACCATACTTGTCTGATGGAATTTGTGTAGCAACTAAGGGCTTCCTCCGTAGTGTGTAGGATGAACTCCATTTTTTCTATTGGTGATTAGGTTCTCATGAAACCAGCAGCTTTTACCATTGGTACATGTTAAATAATCAAATGAGTTATTACAGATAGAAACTATTGTTAAATATTCTTGCATTACCTGTATCTTGTCATCTTGAGTTGTTAGTTGCTGTCTCCAACTTTAGCATATAGCCATTGGATATATACTGACAAGATATATAACCAACCAAAAGACGAAAACACTGGATATATATCTACCTTATTACTTGTAGTTATTTGGTCATTTGATCTCGCATCAAGTCATTGGAAATTAAGAACATTTTTGTCTCTTATTAAAACATCTAACTCGAATTGCAGACAATATTTCCATGTATCACTATAAAACAAAGAACCATGCAGTAAAATACCCATATGACAACAAGTGCACAAGTTTCACTTCTTAATTTTGAATCTCTGTTTTTGGATTTTTACAAGCTTCCTTTGATCTGAAAACTTGTTGTTTAGTGATTTCCAGCTTGTCTTTATTCATATCTCAGTTGAATTTTGTGCATGAATCCTTGAGAACTGAAATTGCACCAGTTTGGAACTTCAAGTGCTAACTAGAAATCTTTTCAGCCTGCAGTTTATGTAGCAGAAATTGGGTTAAGCTCAGGAACTGCAAGTGCTTCTGCAGGTGAAAACGCAGCAGCGGTTGCTGTGGGATTCAGGCTCATCGCTTTGTCTATTGCCTCGCTAGTTCTCTTCCAAGTTGGAAAGAACTCACCTCAGATACAGACAGCAGAATAAAAGTTGGTAAGAACTCACCTCATAAATTTTTCATCCTTCAACTATCTGAAGGTGTAAAAGTTTCATCGTGTATTGACAATTGTTGAAAATTGTTGTTGGGTTTGTGGTTGACTTCTGTCACTATGGCACTTTATTCTTTCCTTTCTAAATTCACCCTGTATTGGTTCTGTTTATTCTACAAGCATCAAGTGAGCAAGAAACAAAATTTTGCTCTTCTCCCGTTACATCTCTGTGTTGTCTACTTTCAACTTTATGGCGGTTTAACTTTCAACTTTTTCCATTACATCTCTGTGTTGTCTACTTGCAACTTTTTGTTCATTTGCTTTGCATCTTTACATTTTTGTTTCTGCTAGCTTTACTATCATAACATACATAAGTCAATGATGTCCGGTTTAGGGAGTGATTCTTTTCCAGCAGTTGCTGGATATGGATGACAATATTCTTCATTCTAGATTGCTACAATATTGAGTTGATCTTCTAGGTGATCAAGTGAAGTGCAGATTCTCTGCAATTCCTTAATTAATGTCTGCTGATCCTCTAGCTATGATGCTTCTGTTTTCTGCCAGTTTGTTTCTTTTGGATTTTGGAAAGTTTCATTCCTTTTGCATTTTGTATGTCCTATTTCTAGAGATTCATCACATATCATGCCTTGCAGGAACTAGGATGAGATGGGAAAGTTGGAGACAGGAATCTTGGTGGAGCATGGAATGTGGATGGTAGAGTGATTGTTAAGGTGTGTGGTTTCCTTAGAACCAAATATGGTGTATTAGTATACAATGGTTCTGTATGACGGTTAAATGTCACACCTTCAGGATTTTTTAACACTCTACTACTCACTAGACTTCTTAGGGGTGACACCTCATTTTATAACAATAGACATACAAGCTTTTCACTGGTTTGACCTGTTAATTTATGCTTTAAACTATTCATAACCTTGGCTATTGTTTTTGATCGTGACGAACGACTTTAGAACTCAACCAATCCAGGTCTCGCATACGAAAGGTCTATAAATACCGTTCAAGATTTCGATTCAAGACATTGTCCTCTCTTTCCCTCCATCCCCATAGCAAAAACCTTGAAACCTCTCCGCTTTCTTCCTGTCTCTCGCCTCATACTTCATACCATTTTTTTTTTGGATATTCACCCTAATGGAAATTACACCAAGGTCACCCCTACAAGCTCCAACTTTTGGAACCCTAATCACAATCCTTAGCATTGATGGAGGAGGGATCAGAGGACTTATCCCTGGAACTATCCTTGCCTTTTTGGAGTCTGAACTTCAGGTTGAGATACGCTATTTTAAAAGATAATCTTATTGCCATTTATCTCTTGTATTCAATTGATCATGTTATGGTTTCATGTACGTAGTTCTTCAGACTTTAATTAGTTCAATCATGCAAATCCATGCACACACGACATTCAAGCCAATAGTAACTTAGTGTGTTGTGGAAAGTGGAGAAACATTTGCCACTTTTGACTTGAAGTTAGAAAAAGTCAAGCCAATCATATATGCCAAACTCTTACTGCATAAATCAATTTTCAGGGTTGATCTCAATATGGCATGCATATTTGTTGCTTGTGTCGTCATTTATCTCGGACATCATGGAACTTAACTGGTTTTTGTTTCCAATTCCTAACTTTGTTTGTGTGTACATGCACAGAAACTGGATGGTGAGGATGCAAGACTTGCAGACTATTTTGATGTAGTAGCGGGAACAAGCACCGGTGGTCTTTTGACTGGTATGCTTACCGCCCCAAATGAGCAAAATCGTCCTTTGTTTGCTGCCAAAGATATAAAAGATTTCTATCTTCAGCACTGTCCTAGGATCTTCCCTCAGAATAGGTGATATATATATAGGAGATGAAGTGAAATAAATATAGTATGTCGTATTCAATTAATATTTTGGGAAATATAATTGACAATAGATTTATATTTTGCAACAGATCATCTCGTTTCGCTCAAGCAGCAAATCTGATCAATTATTGGGTTGGACCAAAATTGAGGAAAATTTTATTTGCTCAACCAGCAAATCTGATCAAGTCTTTGGTAGGACCAAAATACGATGGTAAGTATTTGCATGATGTTGTGAAAGAAAAGTTGGGAGATACAAGACTGCATCAAACCTTGACAAACATTGTGATCCCAACATTTGACATCAAACGCCTTCAGCCCATCATCTTCTCTAGTTACCAGGTTAATTAGTATATGATATTAAAAGAGGCCAATAGTTCATGTTGATCTTCATTGTTTAATTTAATGTACCTTAATTATATATGCTTCAGGTGAAGAACAACCCATCTATAGACGATCCTTGCTGACAAAAAAAAAAAAAAAAGAACAACCCATCTATAGACGCTCTTCTATCAGATATATGCATTGCAACCTCAGCTGCGCCAACTTATCTTCCTGCTCATCATTTTGAAACCAGAGATTCCAAGGGCGAAGCGAGAGAGTTTAATCTTATTGATGGAGGAGTGGCTGCCAATAATCCGGTATCATATATATGTTAATTTTCAACATCTTCAATTTGCAGACCTAGCTAGTTGCAATGAAAGTTGGTGTTCATTTTCTAGATTAATATATTTGGTTGCTGATTTTCCTGCAGGCTCTAGTAACAATGGGAGAAGTGTCAGAAGAAATCCTGAGAGGAAGTCCTGAATTCTTAGTTCTATCCTTGGGGACAGGCTCAGCAAAAACAGAAGAAAAATATGATGCTGAAGAAGCGGCTAAGTGGGGTCTCTTGGGTTGGTTCACTGGTCACAATTCCATTCCTTTAGTGGATATCTTCATGCAAGCTAGTGGGGACATGGTGGATATTCATCTTTCTAAAGTTTTTGGAGCCCTCACAAAAGGAAGTTATCTTAGAATTCAGGTAAACAAGGAAATAACTTACAGATTTTGGTAGCTAGCTACTTATATATAACAATTTGACTGGGGAACTGTCTTTTGTGGACATTGCTACCCAAGAAAACCTTGAGAATCTTGTGAAAGTGGGTGAGGAATTGTTGAAGAAGCCAGTATCAAGGGTGAACCTGGATATAGGAGTTCTTGAGCCGCCGTACAAGGCAACAAATGTATTTAGTTTGGCCAATGAAGATGCCAACATCATACTGTTTGATTTGAAATCCAAGAAAGAAGTTGAGTTTTCCCATCATGCTCATTTCGAATTCATTGTGCATTAGTTTCTCAAAATCTTGACACAAGGCATCATTAGTAGCTCCAAACAATATATCATCAACATAAATTTGCACTATAATTAGATCATTCTTTTGGTGTTTCACAAAAAGTGTAGAATCAACTTTACCTCTAACAAAATTTTGTGAAAGAAGAAATATATTTAATTTGTCATATCATGCCCTTGGAGCTTGCTTGAGTCTATATAAAGCCTTTTTAAGCTTATAAACATGGTTTGGATGCTCATAGTCTTCAAATCCGAGAGGTTGCTCCACATACACTTCTTCCATGATTACACCATTTAGAAAGGCACTCTTCACATCCATTTGATAGAGCTTGAAGGACTAGTAGGATGCAAAGGCAAGAAGCATTCTAATGGACTCAAGGCGAGCTATGGGTGCAAAGGTTTTGAAAGGGCCGCATCCCAAAACCAAATATACAAAACATAAATGACAATGAAAAGATAAAAATGCCCTTGAGTCCAGGGATGCCAAAAACCTCCGAGTAAAATAACTCATCAATATCACATAATAGCAAAATAAACATTGGGATACTAAAAGACTCAAAAATAAATTAGGCTCAACAAGCCAAGTAAACACCGGCAAACTAACCGGGATAACAAATGATCAATCCAAATATAACAAAACAGCATCTCGATAAGTTATGCAATGGAAATCAATAACGAGTCCAATGACAAATGCAAATATATGGAGTGTCAACCTATGGATCCGTCCCCGAAAGAAAGTAGGCACAGTTATCTGAATGCGTCCTTGATCCGCGATCGGTTAACCTGTGTAAAAACTGTGAGGGGGTGAGACCAACCACTGTCTCACCACAAACAAATAAACCAGAATATACTAGTACAAATCAACCACGAATACATCAGTATCTGGCAACAACAGCCATAGTGTACAAACAAGACACAGTGCACAATACAAAGTCAAGATCAGACTTTATTCCCATACTTATCATTAAACAACTTATTATTGTTATGCTTAATTATATCATTAGTGTTGGATAATTTATTAGGGCCCTCTACTGTGTGCGTCGGGCGCGGTAGCAACTGGCCAGCTACCCAGGGCGTATGCCCAACATAGAACATATATATACACCGAAATGGGTAAGTTTTGACAAAAAAAAACCACTAACAACCAAGTGGCTGACAGCTCTAGGAGGGGTGCTCTCCTCAAAGGAATATATAAACAAGATTCTTAGGGCACACCCGTCAGTCCCCAAGTCGCCAGCTCTGTGAGGGGTGCTCTCACCAAAAGAATAGGTAATAACAAATAACCAAGGGGTACACCCGACAATCCCCAAGGCGCCAGCTCTGTGAGGGGTACTCTCACTAATATACTAATCGAGGGGCGTACCCGTCAATCCCCTCGTCGCCGTCTCTGTGAATACAACTCACTATAACAACAGGACCCGAGGGGTACCCTCTCTCCCTCTCGGTGCTACCAGTCAATAGCCCCACAGTAGAACTTATGTTATCCCGAATCATATATTATCAATTATGCCTTAAGTAAGATGTGTTCCTCATAATGTGTATACAGGTGGTGTGCCACCAAAGATAGTCTCTAAACCGAGCTTAAGGCTCACATAAATACATGATATTGGCAAACAACTCATATCATAAAGTAAAGCGATATTAGCTCATAAACAACTAACATGGCATTGTCAGCCCACGACAATTAACATGGCAACAAAGTATATATATATATACAATCAAGCACATAACACAGCCAGAGCATGAATCACATCAAGATAAAACCGACATACAATGCTTGCAGCATATAACCATTTACTATACCATGTACAAAGCCTATCAACCTGAGTACCGCAGGCAGTAAAGCATATAAAGGTTTATATGTCCTCACCTGGGTTATTAAGATTGTCTCTGTAAACTTGGTACACTGTCTTGCCTCGACGTATCCTATAATATAACACAACAAGGTCACATACTTGACAACATAGGACATGGTCGATGCATGCTAATTATGCGATTAGATCACTATATCGACTTTAGCCCTCTAGCCCGATTATGTTTAATAATCGTGAGTTCTAGGCACGTCACTACAAGGGTCAGGGTCTAAGCCTAATGGTCTACTCTCACTCTTAGTCTATAGCTCCTTCGTGTCATGGGCCTAAAGTTCACAGGCTTAAAGCCCAACTAAGTCCAAATATCCAAATGGGGCCAAGTCCCCATCATCCTTGGGCCTAGAGCCCAAACCATCAAACCCACTATTAAATCCTCACAAAGTCCTTGGGCTCAAGCCCACTTATTTTAAGTCTAGAAGTTTGGGTCATATCATCCTATTACTGGGCATGTGCCCGATTTTTTCTAACTCTCGTTTAAAAGTTTTTACCCGAGTTCGAGCTATCCGTTCTAGAGGTTCTACCCGCGTCGAACAAACCGGCCACGCCTCTCATTTCTCCAAACACGGCTTTCCACTAATCCCGATACAACCATACTCACGTTCACAGACGTTTAACTTAATACATGCCATATAATCAAAATACAAATGCATGACTTCATCGGGAGTAATACCATGATGTGCCGGAGAAAAACATTGTTCCGCCAAACCCATGCCTAGTCGCCGGAACAGTGGCTAGATCGCCGTAATAGGAACCCGCTCGCCGGAAAGCTCGCAGCAGCCCGGAACCGCACTTCCAAAAGACTGCCAACTCCGAAAAAATGCAAACACTGATGTTCAATCCATCAATTGCAGCAACTATAGAGCATCAAACCACTAAAACCAAACAATGGAATCGAAAACTTAACCAAATAAACTAAATCCACAGTACAAGTACTAAATCCGAACTCTGGCACCTCAAGCTGAGTCTATGGAGCCTCCAATCGAGCCCAGCACCTTACTGCCCGGAGGAAGCCCGTACCAGCAACACGACCATCAATAGCAACCACGCACTCACTGCCGTGAACCACCGAGCACCAACTCAACTGGACGCCCGGCCCACCAACAACCCAGAACGATCCCAAACCGCCACCACCCTCAATCAATCCAACACCAAAAGCACACCCAACACGCCCCGACGCCACAACCAAAAACCCGTCACCAAGGGACACCAAGCACCGCCACCACAACAAGCACACACCCGCCATCACCGGCAACACGAAGACACCCAATCAGCACCCAAATCTCCAAATTAAACAAAAGGAACGAGATGGAGGAGGAAAGGGTGAGCCGGTGGCTTACCAGCGGCGGTCGAACCAGAACCGAGCCCCGTCGCACGTGCACAATCCGAGGTGAGCCTCGGGTTCTCCGCCACAGCCCACCACGAAGACACCTCTCCTCTGCAGGCAAGGGAGTAGCGGCGGCGACGATGTTCATAAAGAAAAGGAGGAGAAGATAAAAGAGATGGCGTGGTGTGTGGGTTAAAGAGGAAGAGTGTCGGCGGCGGTGTGTGTTTGTTTGGGAGCACAAGAGCGAAGAGAGAAGATTTCGGGCGCCGTCGAGTGTGGAGAAGAGAAGAAAGAAAAGAAAAGAAAAGAAAGAAAGAAGGCTAGGGTTTGGTCGGCCAAGCTGAACGACCTGTCGTTCCGCTTAGGCGCGGTCAACCCGCCTGCCAGTCAACCCCTTTGGTTTTTTTGTTTTTTTTTTCCTTTAAACTTCCAAAACGACGTAGTTTAGCCGAAAACCTCCCAAAAGGTATGTTTCTCATCCGAACTCGACACGATTCGAAACTGACTTCAATTTTAGGATTAAAACAAAATATCGGGATATTTTTCAAGGAAAAGAATTAGCTACTTGACCAAAATCCGAAAATTACTCGAGGGTAAATATGGAATTAAAATTCCAAAAATGCCATAAAATAAATTATGAAAAATCGGGGCGTTACAGTTCTACCTCACTTAAGAAAATTTCATCCTTGAAATTACAAGCAAAAAATCAAAACAAATGTGGGTACTGCTCTCTCATATGAGACTCAACCTCCCAAGTAGCCTCATTCGAAGAATGACGGCTCCATCTAACCCGAACCATAAGGATAGTACGATTCCTCAACTGCCGTACTTCCCGAGCCAAGATCTCAACCGGCTCCTCAACATAAGTCAAATCATCAGCAACCTCCAACTCCACAGGTGATACCACATGACTCGGATCAGACCGATAACGCCTCAAGATCGAGACGTGGAATACATCATGTATGCGAGACAGCTCCTCCGGTAAAGCCAATTTATAAGCCAGCGGACCAATCCGCTCCCCGATCTCATAAGGACCGATATAACGAGGGCTCAACTTGCCCTTCCTCCCAAACCGGATAACACCTCTCCAGGGAGCAACACGGAGGAAAACTCTGTCATCTACACTGTATTCCATCTCCCGACGATGCTTATCAGTATAACTCTGTCGGTCCTAAGCAGCTCTCATGCAGTGCTTGACCACCTCATTCTGATCCACAATCTCCTGGACAAGATCTGGACCAATCACCTGTCTCAGACCCTCCTCATCCCAATAGATCGGACTACGGCACTTCCGCCTATACAAAGCCTCATAAGGCGCCATACCGATACTGGAGTGATAACCGTTGTTATAAGCAAACTCAACCAACGGTAATGTCTCATCCCAAGAACCACTAAAGTTGAGCACACAAGCTCTAAGCATATCCTCCAAAGTCTGAATAGTCCTCTCTGACTGTCCATCTGTCTGCGGATGAAAAGCTGTACTGAAATTCAGCTTAGTACCCAAAGCTGATTGCAAACTCTTCCAAAAGTGGGATATGAACCTCGGATCCCTGTCCGACACAATGGATAGATGAACTCCATGTAATCTGACAACACTAGAGACATACAATCTTGCCAGCTTATCCATCGTATCCGTCTGCTGGATAGGTAGGAAGTGAGCTGACTTAGTTAACCTGTCGACAATGACCCAAATGGCATCATGCCGACCCCGGGTTCTCGGTAACCCAATCAAAAAATCCATAGTGATGTGCTCCCACTTTCACTGCGGAATAGACAAATGTCTCATCTTGCCGGCAGGAGCCTGATGCTCGGCTTTCACCTGCTGACAAGTCATACAACAAGCCACAAACTCTGAAACATCCTTTTTCATCCCAGGCCACCAATAGTGACTCTTTAGGTTCAGGTACATCTTTGTGCTACCCGGATTCATGGCATAAGGTGCGTTGTAAGCCTCATCCATAATCCACCTCCTCAGGTCATCCACGTCCGGAACACAAAGACGATCACCCGTCATCAAAGCTCCATCCTCCCGGATGTAAAAACTAGAACTCTCTCCACCGAGAGCCTTATCCCGCAACTCTGCTAGATAGGGGTCACCGAATTGCAACTCTATAATCTTATCCCGCAAGATCGGTCGGATGCTCAAACTGGCCAACAAAGCCCCGGTATAATCAACCTCCAACTGGGCATCCAAAGACCTCAACTCCAACAAATTTGGCAAATCAAAAGAAACCGGCTCCTCATCCGCAGATGAAACTCTCTTCCGGCTCAAAGCATCTGCAACCACATTAGCTCTTCCCGGATGGTACTCAATAGTACAATCATAATCCTTCAGGAGCTCGATCCAACGCCTCTGCCTCATATTGAGCTCCTTCTGGGTCATGATGTACTTCAAGCTCTTGTGATCCGTGAAAATCCGACACTTCTCCCCGAAAAGATGGTGTCTCCAGATCTTCAAAGCAAAGACCACATCAGCTAACTCCAATCATGGGTCGGATAATTCTTCTCATGAGTCCTCAACTGCCTAGAAGCATAGGCAATCACCCGACCCTCCTGCATCAACACGCAACCAAAACCCAAACTGAAAGCATCACTAAACACTATGTACTCCACACCGGGTCTAGGAACTGTCAACACTGGTGCAGAAGTCAAACGACTCTTCAGTTCCTCGAAACTCTGCTGGCAACGATCATCCCACACATAAGAGCAATCTTTCCTCAAAAGCTTAGTCATGGGACCCGCTATTAAGGAAAAACTCTCAATGAACCTGCGATAGTAACCAGCAAGTCCAAGGAAACTCCACCTCAGATGCATTCTTTGGTGGTTCCCACTCCATAACTGCCTTAACCTTGGCCGAGTCCACCTTGATTCCATTTCCAAACACTATATGCTCGAGAAAGGCAGTATCATCCAGCCAAAACTCGCATTTGCTGAGTTTGGCATAAAACTATTTTTCCCTGCAGCCTCTGCAACACCTGTCTCAAAAGCTCCTCAGGCTCGGCCTTATTCCTCGAGTAGACCAGAATATCATCAAAGAAAACAACCACAAACCGGTCCAAAAACTCATGGAAAATCCCATGCGTCACACGCTTGAAAATCTGCAGAAGCTTTGTCAACCCGAACGGAACAACAATAAACTCGTAGAAACCATACCGAGCGTGGACAATTTTGAAAACACCCTGCAACTAATTGAACGAGTCTACAATCTGGGTAAATGATACTCGTTCAGTAGTCTGTAGTGAACACACCTCTGCATTTCCTTCTACGAACAAAACCGGTGCGCCTACGGCGAGATACTCGGTTTTAAAGAAACCTTTATCCAACAACCACAGTCATTTCATCAATCCATAAAGTTCGGTTGGAGCCATCCCGTAGGGCGGTAAAGAGATAAAAGCAACTCTCGGACAATCTGGATATCCTACAAATCCGGCACTGGTATCGAAGAATTTGCCACCTGAGCAAGGGAAATGTCATACCCATCCCGAATCATCCTGAAAGTCTGGATAGCCGAGATACCTCAAGCTAGCGGAGCTCTCCGCTCGCCAATGAACTCCAACCTTTGTTCTATCATAGAAGGCAAGAACACTTCCTTGGCCCGACCATCCACCACTGGCTGGGGACTGGGTAACCAATCCATGCCCAGTATCACGTCGATCACACCCGAGTCCATCATAGCGAAATTCGAAAGAAAACCGATCCTCTGCTCTATCGACATCCCAACTTTACAAACCCGAACAATGACTATAACCTCACCAGAGACCTCAAGAGTCATAAAAACATCCTTTTGGTGCTAACAACCACACCAGCATAACAGCAACATTAAACATTGTTTATCTGATTCCAAAACTAGATGAGACACAACCACGTAGCTCACCATCAACGCTACCCCAACCGGGTATTAAAACCCGTTAACACTATATTTTAACGGTCCAACCTGGAGTGGCACTGTTGCAACAACACATCACATGAACTACAAGGCACGAAGAGTGATGTGTCCATCCTGCTGAGGAAACCACCGTCACATAGTGCATGAAGACCGTCTCGAACTTACCCCGAGAATATAGAGTGACAACATCAATGTCAACAACACAGTGATTCTTTGACCATGCCGGTCAATCACTCGCGATACTAGTTAGCCCTTCAAGACCTTAGAAGGTATAAACCATTGATACACCAAGGAGAATTACAAGTCGAAGCTTAAAGGTTTACGTATATTCTAGGAAACAGTGGTCACACCGCTTAAGCCTACATCGACAACAAAGGCCGAAAATATTGTTTCTGGTCATTCCGACCCTTAGCATATAAGTACTGGCCTATCGGATCCATATCGACACCTATATGAATGCAAGCTTGTCACAATACAGCTTTAAAACGACACAAAATAAGGAACAGGCTAATGCACAAACAAATCACAACAAGACACTAGTTAAAAACCAAGGACCTAAAGCCTACTCCGCTAACAAGCTGAAAGGACCACATCCCAAAACCAAATATACAAAACATAAATAACAATGAAAAGACAAAAATGCCCTCGAGCTAGGGATGCCAAAAACCTCCGAGTAAAATAACTCATCAATATCACACAATAGCAAAATAAATATCGGGATATTAAAAGACTCAAAAATAAATTAGGCTCAACAAGCCAAGTAAACACCGGCAAACCAACCGGGATAACAAATGATCAATCCAAATATAACAAAACAGCATCCCGATAAGTTATGCAGCGGAAATCAATAACGAGTCCAATGACAAATGCAAACATATGGAGTGTCAACCTATGGATCCGTCCCCGAAGGAAAGTAGGCACAGTTACCTGAATGCGTCCCTGATCCACGATCAGTTAACCTGTGTAAAAACTGTGAGGGGGTGAGACCAACCAATGTCTCACCACAAACAAACAAACCAGAATATACTAGTACAAATCAACCACGAATATATCCGTATCTGGCAACAACAGCCACAGTGCACAAACAAGACACAGTGCACAATACAAAGTCAAGATCAGACTTTATTCACATACTTATCATTAAACAACTTATTATTGTTATGCTTAATTATATCATTAGCGTTGGATAATTTATTAGGGCCCTCTACTGTGTGCGTCGGGCGCGGTAGCAACTGGCCAGCTCCCCAGGGCGTATGCCCAACGTAGAACATATATATATATACATATATATACATATATATACATATATATATATATATATATATACATATATATACATATATGTATATATATATATATATATATATATATATATATACATATATATATATATATATATATATATATATATACATATATATACATATATGTATATATATATATATATACATATATATACATATACATATATATATATACATACATATACATATATATATATACATATATATACATATATATATATATACATATATATATATACATATATATACATATATATATATGTATATATGTATATATATATCATTACTCCGGAATGGGTAAGTTCCGACAAAAGAAAACCACTAACAACCAAGTGGCCGACAGCTCTAGGAGGGGTGCTCTCCTCAAAAGAATATATAAACAAGAATCTTGGGGCACACTCGTCAGTCCCCAAGTCGCCAGCTCTGTGAGGGGTGCTCTCACCAAAAGAGTAGGTAATAACAAATAACCAAGCGGTACACCCGACAATCCCCAAGGCGCCAGCTTTGTGAGGGGTACTCTCACTAATATACTAATCGAGGGCCGTAACCGTCAATCCCCTCGTCGCCGTCTCTGTGAATACAACTCACTATAACAACAGGACCCGAGGGGTATCCTCTCTCCCTCTCGGTGCTACCGGTCAACAGCCCCATAGTAGAACTTATGTTATTCCGAATCATATATTATCAGTTATGTCTTAAGTAAGATGTGTTTCTCATAATGTGTATATAGGTGAGTTTGAATGTTTTACCTCTTTTTCTTCTTGTGCCGTGAGGCAAAGGTTTGCGCATTCTTCATCATCTGATTCATCATCTGAATCAAGGTCATCCTATGCAGTCATAGCTTTTTTTCCTTTGTTCTTGAAGCTGTCATACTTGGGTTTTCGAATGTTAGGACATTCGGCCTTGATGTGTCCCGGTTGATTGCATCCAAAGCACAAAGTTTGCTCTTTTCTTGATTCATCAAGCTTGACTCCTCTAAAGTTTCTTCCCTTGAAGTTTTTCTTGTTTAGGAACTTCAAAAATTTTCTAGTAATTAGAGAAACATCAGGATCACTCTCTGAATCACTTTCTTTTGTTGCTTTGAGGGCTATATCCTTCTTCTTCTTTGGCTTTTCTTCGAACTTTGACCCATGAACTATGAGACTTCCCATTAGATCATTGTAGGTGAGAGTGTTCATGTCTTTGGCTTTCTCAATGGCAGTGACCTTTAGTTCCCACTCAGTGGGAAGAGATCGAAGAATCTTTGTTACCTTTTCCTTGTTTGTAATGGTCTTGCCAAGACAACTCAAGTTGTTACACAAGATGGTGAATCTAGTATCAAGCTCTTGAATGGTTTCTTCAGGAAACATCTGGAATAGCTCAAACTATCTCATCATTCAATTCAACTTTGATTCTTTGACTTGGTTAGTTCCTTCATGTGCAATGCATAGAGTGTTCCAAATTGCATCTGCTATTTCGCATGACCTAACTCTTTCAAATTCGGCTTGACTGATGCCACAAAGGAGTGCATTCTTTGCTTGGGCATCTAGTTTAGCTTTCTTCATTTCAGCTTCACTCCAGGACTTCATTTCCTTGGTTGGACGTGAGTAGGGTGAATTCACAACTTCCCACATCTCTAAATCCTTTCCTTCAAGAAAGGTCTTCATGCGAAACTTCCAATGATCAAACTTGAGACTATTGAAGAATGGTGCATTGTTGATGTTGTTTCCCTCAAATGCCATGATCTTTTCTCCTGGATGTTAATCTACAGATGGAGATTCCTTGCTCCGTTACCAATTGTTGGCCTAAAGTGGCTGAGAGAGAGAGAGAGAGAGTGAGAGAGAGAGAGAGAGAGAG
>JAKUCV010001687.1:0-66086 GCA_028386065.3 Turnera subulata | reverse complement strand
CAGAAGATAATCATTTTCAGAGAGATTCCCTCTGGGTGTCATGTGCCCATTGCTCCTTTTCCTTCAAAGTGCTCTGGGAATGTCAGGAGAATGATTGTTTAAGTTAGTGGAGCAGGTGGCGCAAGTGGCGGCGTTCTTTATTCTTTTTGCATTTTCTGGGTTTCTGCAGCGTGTACAGACTCACGCTGTGGCTGAGGCTGTAGCAGTTCTTTCTCAAATTCTTCCTTTAATTGGTTCCTGCTTCTTTTGCCGATGGTGAGATGTCATGAGGACTTCTGGGTCCTTGATGAACGACAGCCTTAAGAACAGGCTCACAGGCTCTGTCACAGTCTCACACTGTGACTGAGGCTGTATCTTCATATTCTTCAATGAAATCCTATTGATTTGGCCAAAATGTACCTGAAACCACTAATCATACAGTAAGGGATGGAAATTGGAGGGATATGATGGAATATTGCATATGAGGCATATAATCATGATGAATTGAGAGCAATTTGTGTATAAAATTATGCCTTAAACTATGCATATTTCACATGCATCACAAAACATCGATGTTCTCATGTTAGACATTGATGTTTTAATGAATGTTGGACTCAATAATTCATATTTACTGACAGAACATCGATGTTCTGGTTTTAAACATCGATGTTCAGCCGTTATGAGCAGAAACCTTTTTCAGCTTCCCATGCTAGTTTGTCTAAGGTGTTTTGGATTGACTCCCAAATGGTCTTACAAGTTTTCAGACATATAAATAGAGATATTACACCTCTGTTTATGATATAATTAACTCTCTATATTTTAAGCATTCATTGTTATACATTCATACACAATTTTATGAACCAATATCCTTAAGGATTGAGAGTTGCCTTTATAGAGCTTATCTTGTTTACTCATATCCACTCTTTGAGAGAGCTTTGCTTTGAGTGATTTAAGTGTAGTCATACATCTTAAGGGAGGATTGTTCCCTTGTAGCAAATTCATAGGAAGAGTGTTTTCTTTCTGTGTGAGAAGTCTTGAAGTGAGGTATCTTCAAGCAAGTGATTAGAGGTTCGTGTGACTCGAACTCTAGGAATGTAAACCGTTTGTTAAGCACCCGGAAGCTTAACTTAGATAATGAAATCTTAGAGAGAGTCTCTCGGAGGACTGGATTAGCCACACAAGTTGTGTGTGTGAACCAGTATAAAATTCGGTGTGTCCTTTCTCTCTTTCATTCCGCAATTATTTCATGCAAAATTTCAATTCGTCCTTAAAATGCTATTCACCCCCCACTAGCGTAGGGCACCTATCCTAACATATCCGTGACAAACCCCTGGGTCCACTTCTTTGGTTCACTTACTGGTTGCCTTAAGGAGTCATCGATTGCATAAGGAAGGTTTTCCCCGAATTTTGCCCTTTAATAAAATTCGAGTGGCGACTCCGAAGATGTGGATGACGATTAAGAAGAAGGTGGTGAGTAGGCCCAATTTATTTTGGGTAGGGTACTCACAATCCCCAATTGACACATCACCAGCAACAGAATTAGACGCATCACACATCATTGGTTGCTGTGAGCTACTATTCTGAAGTCCCTTCTTGGTATTGGTAA
Organism: Turnera subulata; assembly: GCA_028386065.3. NCBI lineage: Eukaryota > Viridiplantae > Streptophyta > Magnoliopsida > Malpighiales > Passifloraceae > Turnera > Turnera subulata. The sequence goes on along the minus strand of JAKUCV010001687.1, from coordinate 64,501 downwards.
TATCAAGAGTCACCAGTTTACTGCCTACCTCAGCCACCTTCTCTCTCACAACAACATCATCCTCCGTATTAAACTTAGCCTTACCAGATACCATCTTCTTATCCTTACTCCAGTTCCTAGTAGGATTCCTACCCAAATTAGGTCGCATAATCTTGTCACCCACCTCTTTCTTCTTACTCTTAGGATTCTCCATATGCTCACCAGACTTAACAACCCTTGCAACCTCATTCTCTTCCATCAACCCGTTTAAGACATCAAAACGCTACTTTCCTCCCCCCACTAAGTTCTCCACAATCAATGGCTGACTAGGAACTTGGTTGCTTTTGTTGCGAGTTCTCCTTTGCACCAACATCCACTGACCACGAGACTCAAACACCTCAGGTCTTTCACGAGGAATCGATTCCCCCTAATAATAACATGGTTGATTGTGTGTGATTCCATATTCCCACCTTGATCAGCAGCATCCTTAGCTTTGGCATTAGGGCAATCCTCCTCTTTATGGCTATAATGACCACACCCAAAGCAAATCAAGTGTAGGCCCTCATACTCCACTCTCCAAACCCTCCTTCCAGCATAGAATTTAGCCACAAGAGGCTTGGTTAGGTCAACCTCAACATATATCTTCGCGAATTCAGCCTGTTCCCCAGCTAGTGTAGCTCTATCAATCCTTAGAGTGCGCCCAAGCATGTTCCCAATACGATACAGTGCCTTATCCTCATAATACTCCATACCAAGACAGGGAATATGAACCCAAACCGTAACTCGCTCAATAGAAGCTTCAAGTGGATCAAATCCGGGGTGCCACCTCCTCACCGTGAGATAGTGATCCGCCACAGTCCCTGGTCCTCCAGACAACACCGAGTTATAATCATCTTCACAGGCAAAGTTCACCAAGAAGAATTCATTACCCATTGCCGCAAGTGTATACGGATGTTGGGTATGCCATAGTGAGTTCAACCGATTTTGAAGAAATCTATAACCAACCTGCTTACCGAGAACCTTCACAATCAAAGCATTCTTCCAACGCCTGTACATATGCTTCTTCTCGGCCGCCGAGAATCGCACCGAAGGACACTCCGGATCCTCTAGTTCTTCATTAGAATCTGAAACCACATAGTCATACTCGTCAAAATCATTCGCCGGTTGATCCTCCATATCCATATCCCGTGCAGCTGGACCAAGGAGCAACTCCTTAAACGAGATTTTCCGCCTCGAGGTCTCAGTATCCTCCTCCCCAATACCCATGCCATTAACACGAACTCCACCTTTCCCACTTTAACCAGAACCTAATCTCACCTTCTTGTGACTATGATCGAGTTGATCATCGTCACTTTTAGTCCCGTTATCCTCCTCCATCAGGGAAGGAGGGTCCCCCGTCGTCATCCTTCGGTGCCCACCAAGTGTTTGTAAAAAAGACCCAGCCAAAAACCCAAACAAGAAAAATGTCAACTTGAGAGAATATCACGCGTTACCACTCGCACCAATTATCTTATATATATTATCATAATTAAAATGATTGTTAATGCAAAAAGAAACTGATATTTAATATGACCACATGTCTTGTTTATATGCTAGGTGTCTTTTCTTTAATCTCTCATGAGAAGTGTCATTGCTATCTATATATATAATAGATTGTTTTCCAATACTTGTTAATTTTTGTTAGCGTATATTTCTTATGTATACGCTTAATTATAATAAGAAACTACATGTCATTCATTGTTGTGTGACATGTTGTTTCAACAAAATAAGAATAAAATATTAATTAACTGATGAAAGATAATTTTATTATTATTATTATCTAGTAGGAATATTTTTCTATACATGTTTAAACATGTCGTTTTAATAAAGTAAGAATAAAATATTAATTAATTATTCAAGGGTAATTGGGTCAACATTAATTAATGAAGGATAACTGGGTCAATTTGCCCATTTTTTAAGAATAAAATATTAATTAATTATTAAAAGGTAATTGGGTTAATATTAATTAGTGAGGGGTAACTAGGTCAATTTACTGGCTTTTCTAGAGTGGTGTTTTTATATAGTACTATTTTATTGAGTATTATATTTCTTAAATCACGTGGTATAGTATTAATCATTATTTTGAGAACTTATATATAATGAAGACAAAGATTTTTTTATAATCTAGGCACACTAATACACATTATTTAGAATTAGTGTATATAGTCAAATATGAATTTATAAATCGATTATCATTTATGATATTTGTGAATCCATTGATATTCTAAATTACATAATTTTAATTATTAAAATATATTATTAATGAAGGAGATTATTAAATTCAAATACTATTTTTAATTATTATTCATTTTTGTGTTTGTTGCTCTTTTATGGTAGTTTACATTAACTACTGGATTGTACTTCAATTTTTTTGGTAATAATTTACAAATACATACGTCATGAGCTCTTATGATTATTCTTCTTCATGATTATTCCTTTTTGTATAATGCTATTTTTGTTGATGGTTTTCCTATTCGGCTATTCTTCTTCCTAATTCTATTATTTCCAATAATTATTGTTTTTCATAATTTTTTGTTATTATTGAGAATATAAATAAATATTATATATTAATTATTATCTTGAGAAGGACTTATATATAATGTACACACAAAAAAACAAATTTATAATCTAGACAAACGAATTTTTTAGAATTATTTTTTGTATTAGAATAGAAATTTATAAATTGATTATTGTTAATGATATTTGGTAATTCTTTGATTTTCTCAATTATATAATTTTCAGTTTAAATTATATTATTAATGAATGGGATTATTAAGTTATATTATTATTTCTATTATTATTCTCTTTCGTAGTCATTGTTCTTGTTGCGAGTTTTTGTTGTCAATTCAACTGTTCTTTGATTTTTATTCACCATAGTTTTTATTGATAATAAATTGCAAACACATCTACTATGAGATCTTGTGACTATTCTTCTCTATGATTATTTTTTTTTAAATAGACCTTATTTCAATTCATACTTTTCGCTGACTCTTCAGTTCTTCTTCTTCATAGTTTTATTATTTTCTGGTGATTACTATTCTTCTTAATGTTTGATAGTTGTTGAAAAAATATAAATAAAGGCTTGTATATCAATTATTTTCTTGATAAGGACTTATATATAATGTAAACAAATTTGTTTTCATTATATAGATAAACAAAATTGTTTAGAATTATTTTTTGTAGTAGAATAAGAATTTATAAATTGATTATTATCAATGATATTTTTAATTCTTTGTTATTCTAAATTATATAATTTTAATTATAAAATATATTAATAATTAAAGAGATTATTAAATTATGTTATTATTTTTCATTATTATTTTTTTCATAGTCGTTGTTGTTGTTGTTATTGGTAGTTTTTGCTGACTATTCAATTGTTCTTTGATTTTTCTTATTCATAGTTCTTGTTGATAACAAACTACAAACACATCCGTTATACGCTCTTGTGATTATTCCTCTCTACGATCATTTTTGTCCGTAAACATTATTATTGTTCGTAGCCTGTAACAGTCCGGGTAAAATTTATATTTTTACCGGGACTGTGAAAGGCTTTGTACAGTAATTTACCTTATAAAATTAATCATGGGTAACTAATTCAAGGTAAATCAAGCATTGGATTCCGATATCGAGTACTGCCCCACGTTTGGGATTTTTCTACGGATCTTCCGGACTAAAGTTGGCATTTTTCGGGTCCAGAAATCTTTAGGAAAGTCGAGTTTAACCTCGAAGGAAAGGACCAAAAATAAATAAAAGGGGGCATAATTGTTATTTGTTGATCCAGACGGTACCCGCTCGATTATGCAGGTTAGTCACCACCGCACGTGTCAACCTCGCAGCGGCAATATCTGTCGCGTCATCCACCACCTTTATCAGTTTACTCCAGCTGCACCATGCAAGGGGTGCATTTTAACACAAGCTAGTCTTCTTACACCCTTAGTCCAATCTATCAATATAAAAACAACTGTGTTCTCCTTGCTTGATCATGCACCCAGTATACATAGATTTGTCCTACAGCTAAAAACCCATAACCTAGTTTCTTTTTTCCCTGCATATACAACCAGTGCCTTACCTACAAAATACCACCTAGAGTAACCCAAAGAAGGAAAGAAAAATAGAAAAAAAAAAACACCCACACGCTGCCGTTTTGAAAACAACCCCTTCACCACCATCTTTTCTTCTCCCTCCTCCTACCCGCGTCGACACCACCTGGAAACACCTCCACCACGACCAACCACCATCATCGTGTTAGGAACAGTGCTTTGCTAATGCCTCCTTGTCTCATACAGGTTTTGATAATGACAAACCAGACATTGATTCAAAATGACGACAAACCCGAGGCAAAAAGAAATCACTCCCGAAGCAAAAAGAAATGACTCAAAGAGAACAAATGTAAAGAGAAGAAGAGCACAAGAATTAAAGTGACAAGCAAGAAGATCTAGGAACATAAATTGTACAAGGTTAAACACTCAATTCTTCTAAGACATTGGCTCAAAACAAAATAAGACAATATTCTTGTGACCGTTGCACTTAAAATGTTTTGTAGCATCAAAACATCGATGTTCAACTTTGAGTCATCGATGTTCCTTCAATTGGCTTTTTCAAAGTATGTTGGCAGTGTTCCAAAACATAGCAGTTCTAGACATCGATGTTCTTATGCAATTGGTTTTAAAACTGTTTTGGCAGTGTTCTAAAACATCGATGTTCCAATTTTAGACATCGATGTTCTTATGCAATTGGTTTTAAAAATGTTTTGGCAGTATTCCAAAACATCGATGTTTTAGTGACCGTTGGACCAATAATTCAAATTTACTGGCTAAACATCGATGTTCTGATTCTAAACATCGATGTTCTGCCATTATTGTCAGAAACATTTTTCAGCTCCCCATGCTATTTTGTCTAATGGTGTTTTGGATTGATTCCCAAACGGTCATACATGTTTTCAGACCTATAAATAGAGTTATTACACCTCTGTTTAAGCACAATCAACTCTCTACATTTTAAGCATTCATTTTCATACACAATTTTATGAGCCAATTTCCTTGAAAATTGAGAGTTGCCTTTATAGAGCTTATCTTGTTTACTCATATCCACTCCTTGAGAGAGTTTTTGCTTTGAGTGATTTAAGTATAGTCATACACCTTAAGGGAGGATTGTTCCCTTATAGCAAATTCATAGAAAAAGTGTCTTTCTTTCTGTGAGAGAAGTCTTGAAGTAAGGTATCTTCAAGCAAGTGATTAGAGGTTCGTGTGACTCGAACTCTAGGATTGTAAACGGTTTGTTAAGCACCCGAAAGCTTAACTTAGATAGTGAAATCTTCGAGAGAGTCTCTCGGAGGACTGGATTAGCCACACAAGTTGTGTGTGTGAACCAGTATAAAATTCGGTGTGTCCTTCATTCTTTCAATTCCGCATTTATTTCCTGCAAGTTTATGATTTCGTCCAAAAAACGCTATTCAGCCCCCCTCTAGCGTAGGGCACCTATTCTAACAATTGGTAGCGGAGCCTAACTCTCTAAAAAACTTAATCGTTCGAGAGGAACTTTCCATGACTTCTTCAAGTAGTATATATGCAGGACTCATCGAAGGACAATCAACCACCCGTCCACCGCTTTTTGATGGCACCAACTACAGCTACTGGAAGGAGAGGATGAGAATCTTCCTCCAAGCCAATAACTATGCTCTTTGGCAAATCATGAAGACCAGAGAGCAAATCCCGACAAACAAAGTTGGTGAAACCACAGTGACAAAGACGGAAGCGGAGTATGATGCTGAAGACATCAAGAAAGTCAAAAACAATGCCAAAGCAATCAACATGCTTTACTGTGCTGTCAATCTTGATGATTACCGAAAATTTTTTTGTTGCACAACCGCCAAAGAAATGTGAGACAAGCTGGAGATTACCTACGAAGGAACTGATCAAGTTCGAGAGGCCAAAATCGACTCCCTCACTGCAGAATACAAACTCTTTCGAATGAAGGAGAATGAGAGGATTGAGGAGATGTTCGATCGATTTTCCAAAATAGTAAACAACCTTCATGCTCTCAAGAAGGTCTACTCCGACAAGGACTTGGCCAGAAAACTCCTTAGATGCCTCACTCCCGAATGGCGTTCCAAAGCCGACGCTATCTATGAGAACATCGGGACATCGAACACAACCATTGATGGCCTTAGAGGTAACCTCCTAACTTATGAAACTAAAATTCTTAAATCCTCTTTGCAGGAACCCAAGAAGAAGGACATAGCCCTTAAAGCTTCCACTTCCAAGACTCAAGAGCCCACCGAATTGGACTATAGTGAGGACGAACAAGAATTCGGAATTGTCATCCGAAAATTCCACAAATTCATGAAAAAGGAATTTGAAAGGAAAGGAAGAAAGTTGTCCGGTCCGCCCAAGTGCTATGGGTGTGGAGAGGTTGGGCACATCAAACCCAAGTGCCCCAAGGCGAAGGAAGGAAAAGAAAAGAAGCCCTAAAAGAAGCAAAGGGCATACATTTCTTGAGGAGGCAATTCAGGCGATGAATCATCCGATAGCGATGAAGAAGAAACGGCCAACCTATGTCTCATGGCACTGGAAGAAGAGCCGGAAGAGGTAAGTACCACTTCTCCAAATGAAGTTTTTTCCTATGAAGAATTGCAAAATCCGTTTGATGAGCTTTATAGTGAATACATTTCTGCTTCTAAAATTAACAAGGACTTAAAGAAACAACTTACAACTCTAGGAAATGATATGGAGAAGTTGTCAAATGAAAATGAAAAGCTCAAGGAAGAGAATAAATTTTACGGAAAGAGGAGTGCTAACAAACCGGAAAATTCAACTAGGGAATGTTCATCATGTATGTCTTTAAAGGAACAATTTGAAAAACTTGAAACAACCTTAAAGAAATTTAACACCCCTCAAAAGAACTTAAATTCTATCTTAGATAACTTGCAATCAACTAAACATGGACTAGGTTTCAAGAATGAACCCAAAAAGAAAATTGAGACTAAACCTAGGAAACCTAAGGTTCAACCTAAGGAAAATAAGGTTAGTAAAGTGCACAAGTATAGACAACATAGCAACTACTACCAACCTAGTAGAATGTACAATCCAAATGTTATTTGCCATTATTACAATAGGGTAGGACACATTGCTCATGTTTGCTTTACTAGGCATAGGCATTGGGCACAAAATGAAGCTCATTACCGTTACGCCTATAACACTCAAGGACCCACGAAGATTTGGGTACCAAAAACTCATTGAAATGCTTGTGTAGGCATGCTTGAAGGCATCAAGTGTAGTTTGGTACCTTGATAGCGGATGCTCCAAGCACATGACCAAAGAAGCATCCAAGTTCTTAACAAATGTGGCCATGCATGATTGATCCTTGTAGGAATGCAAGGATGAGTGGTAATGTTGAAAATGCTCATCGTTTGATATACTTTTAATAGTGCTTTTGATGCTTAGTTAATTGATTGTTGCATATTGCATTCATATATTTCATTCTTGGGTAATGATAAAAGAGTCTTGAGCATCCTATTTTGTCTAGGTTGTAAATGGGCTTAGAAGTAAGTTCATTTTGCATGAAGTAAAAATTGGGTAGCAGGTTCACACCCAAATATTGCAACCCGAGAGTATTAGGAAGCTTTTGTTCTGAGATTTGGGTAGAAGATATATACACAAATTTTCAAACCCAAGAAGAGTCAAGTGTTTTGGTGATTAAACTGTATTTAAACTCTTCAAAGCCTAATCAACGTCTCAAATTCATGAAAATTTCATTATAAGGATATTCTTTTTATGCATATGGTTTCATTTGACTCGCATGGCATATAGTTAGAGCATAATTGATCCAGTCAAAGGATACTAGCCTGCTGTTGAATATTCACAAAGAGGTAATTAATCTCATACACATGCCCAAACATAAATACTTTAATTATTATTATTATTATTTCGGGCGGGTATAACATTGACTCTGAAGCTGTTAGGATCATTAGTAATATTGACCCTGATACTGTCATTCTAAGAGAACCACATACCACCCGAGTTATTTTGGCCATGTAGTTCAAATCGGTTTGCAGGAAGAAAACGAAGTGGGATGACACCATGATTGTCTTCAGGCTGCCACTGGGTCTCCGTGAGCAGAACCATGTTGGGCTTATACTGGTTCTTCAGATCTCTCAAGGTACCTTGGTTCAGGAATTGACAAGTGGGCTCTAGGTTGAATTCCTGACGTCTATCAGAAATAAAGAACATGACAGAATTAGCCGAGCCATAAAAGGAAGTTCTTAAGGTGCCTTGGTCCTCTAGGAAGATCGTCTCTTCCATGGAAGTAACAAAGAACCTGGAGGAGTAGAGTTCATCTACGAAGACCAGACGAGGCATCCTGCCGAGCTCGTTTGGTAGTTCCTCTGGATGCTCGTTTCTCAGGCTGTAGGGCAGTCGATTCCTCCTTCCTAAGGAGGCACCCTCAACGAAGAAGACAGTTGATGAAGAAGGCATTCTGTCTCGACGTGGTTTGTGTTTCTCTCTCTCTGAATCGTATTTTTTTTTCTATATGCTTTTGATTATTTGCTTTCCACTGCTTTTCCTTTTATAGAAATATGATTTTCTATTTTTCAAAGTTTAGACCCCACAAATTCCCGAAGATTTTTTGGTAATCAGAAAAGCAGATTTCCTTCCACAAAACTCCAAATTATTTACGATCTTCAAGGTTTTGCTTTTTGAAATTTTTGCCACTAATTGAATTATTGCTCTATCACTTTGTATGTTTTCGGGCTACAAACGGAAATGTTTTCCAGCTCACTTCTAACATTCTGTCACTCTGGCTTTCTTAGCTTTTCTTTTTATGCCTTTATCCACACATCCATCAGAGGCCAACGTGACCAGATTGATGGGACGATACCTCGAGTACAGTGCATGTGTGATAAAATTGCTCCTGTTTGGACAAGTAGTTATAGATTCTTTCAAAGAATCAACGCGCGTTATGATGTCATCATTGGCATGCAAGATAATGAACATCGTTTTAACTAAGAATTTTTTTTATTTACAAGAAATTCTTGCTTTTACCACCTATGTTTTTGGGTTACTAATAACAAGCTTGATTTTTTTTTGGATCTTATATTGTACCCGACATTTATGTTTAATAATAAGTTTGATTTAAATTAAACAAAAGGGAACAACTTGTTTATTTCTTCATAACATATTACAATAGATAAGGAGCACTCTATGGAGCTACTTGCTTCTCTAGATTTTTACATGATTGTGCATACTCTCGATTTGAGAGGTAAGTCCCATACAGGCCATTTCAATCTGCATCACCGCAGTGTTGATCTTCTTCAGGGCAGCGTTCAGATGCTCCAGTGTCTCCAGTGGTGTACTGATGTGAGCCACCTCCTTGCCCTTTTTGTCACCGGTTTCCTCGCGACCAGAAGGTTCCTCTTTGGTGACCAGCTTCTTTCGACGTTTGCGAGAAGTGGCCGTATCTTCCATACGACCAGGGATGTTCCTCTGCCTACATTGTTTCTTTAGCTGTTTCCCATCATCGGATTCACCAAAGAGAGCAGCACCATAAGTATAGCTTAACTCCTCTAAATCAGAGGTAGTTCTAGTCCTTAGTGGTGAGTCCATGGCTCAAGACATGCTTTGCCAGGCATGAGGTTGGTATTTATAAGCAGACGTGATGACGCTAAGGGTATATATGAGATTTTATACAATAGAAAGAATGTGGAGTATTCGAGAAAGTTGCTGATGTAAGACGTTACGAGACGACTAGAACCTTTAGAGAAAGAGTCATTCTTCCGAATTCGAAATGAGCTAGGAATACTTGACTCAACATTGATCTAATTAGTGCATTTCTGTATCATTTTATTGCATTGATTCCTTACTGACTTGAGCATCGGAGTGTTTTCTACGTTCTTTTGCAGGTATGCATACAACATTGATGTTCCGTATCAAAACATTGATGTTCAGGGAGTATCGACTCTTTTTCTATTTTTTATTATGCCTCTTCAATTCAATTTGCCATTGTTATTCTTTTTTCTAATGCCAAAAGGGAGAAGATTAAATAAGAATATATGCATATGCATCAAGTTAGGGGGAATCACGTTTTGACAAACGTAGGGGGAATTAACCTCATTTTGAATCCATACACTTGACATATACTCTTCTTGGTTTATCATTATCAAAAAGGGGAAATTGTTAGAAATAGTGGTTTGCTAATGCCTCCTTGTCTCATACAGGTTTTGATTTGACAAACCGGACATTGATTCAAAATGACGACAAACCCGAGGCAAAAAGAAATCACTCCCGAAGCAAAAAGAAATGACTCAAAGAGAACAAATATAAAGAGAAGAAGAGCACAAGAATTGAAGTGACAAGCAAGAAGATCTAGGAACATAAATTGTACAAGGTTAAACACTCAATTCTTCTAAGAAATTGGCTCAAAACAAAATCAATTTTTGTCATGCATCAAATAGCATCCTTTCAACCATAAAAATAAGTTTTGAGCTATGAACATCGATGTTGAATTTTCAACATCCATGTTCCTGCCTTCAAACAATTTTTCAAAAAGAAGTAGTAGCTCAGAACATCGATGTTGGCATCCCAAACATCGATGTTCTTGTGACCGTTGCACTTAAAATGTTTTGCAGCATCAAAACACCGATGTTCAACTTTGAGACGTCGATGTTCCTGCAATTGGCTTTTTCAAAGAATGTTGGCAGTGTTCCAAAACATCGATGTTCTCGTTCTAGACATCGATGTTTTTATGCAATTGGTTTTAAAACTGTTTTGGCAGTGTTCCGAAACATCGATGTTCCAATTTTAGACATCGATGTTCTTATGCAATTTGTTTTAAAACTGTTTTGGCAGTGTTCCAAAACATCAATGTTCCCTTGGTAAACATCAATGTTTTAGTGACCGTTGGACCAATAATTCAAATTTACTGGCTAAACATTGATGTACTGATTCTAAACATCGATGTTCTGCCGCTATGGTCAGAAACCTTTTTCAGCTCCCCATGCTATTTTGTCTAAAGCTGTTTTGGATTGATTCCCAAACGGTCATACATGTTTCCAGACCTATAAATAGAGTTATTACACCTCTGTTTAAGCACAATCAACTCTCTACATTTTAAGCATTCATTGTCATACATTCATACACAATTTTATGAGCCAATTTCCTTGAAAATTGAGAGTTGCCTTTATAGAGCTTATCTTGTTTACTCATATCCACTCCTTGAGAGAGTTTTTGCTTTGAGTGATTTAAGTATAGTCATACACCTTAAGGGAGGATTGTTCCCTTGTAGCAAATTCATAGGAAGAGTGTCTTTCTTTCTGTGAGAGAAATCTTGAAGTGAGGTATCTTCAAGCAAGTGATTAGAGGTTCGTGTGACTCGAACTCTAGGATTGTAAACGGTTTGTTAAGCACCCGGAAGCTTAACTTATATAGTGAAATCTTCGAGAGAGTCTCTCGGAGGACTAGATTAGCCACAAAAGTTGTGTGTGTGAACCAGTATAAAATTTGGTGTGTCCTTCATTCTTTCAATTCCGCATTTATTTCCTGCAAGTTTTTGATTTCGTCCGAAAAACGCTATTCACCCCCTCTAGCGTAGGGCACCTATTCTAACACATCGCCTTCTCCTTCCTCGCGCCACCATCCTCTCCCTCGCTTGCTGCTGCAAGTTTTCAGGCCGTCACCGCCCGGTGGAGACAACCTAAGCAAGCCGTCCGAGTTGCCTTGCTACTGCCGACAACCACCAGTAGCCACCGTGCCTCCTCCCTCGCTTCTCCTCTCTGTCGCCGTCGCCTTGCTCCGCCTCGCCTCGCTTGCCGCCACCTTCCCCGACATGAAGCCGCCACTACAAATCACCTAGGTGAGCTTGGGTTGAAGATGACCCGGCTGGGTCGGGTTGACCCGGCGGGTCTGAGGGTTGATCTGCGTTGGCGTTGGGCTACACCTTGGCGGGCCTAAGCATAGGTTCCAGCCTTGGTTCGGGCTTTGCACCTGGGCTGAGCCTCTTTAGGTTTGGTTGGGTTTCCTTGGGCTTGGATTTTGGGTTGGCTCAGATTACTATGGGCTAGCCCAGTCCTTTTTAAAAATAAAAAAGAGAAAAGAAATAATAATAATAATATATATTTTCTGGAAAGAAAAAAAAATATACAAGATTATTTATTTTGGAAAAAATAAATTTAGGATGTATATATTGGAGAAAAATATGTATGGTAAATAATTTTTATGAAAAAAATATTTAGGAAAAGGGGTATTATCAAGTAAAACTAAACCAGGATAGAAATCGGGTTGGGTAAAGATATTATGTACGCTTTACAGTATTAGATTGTCATCATTAGCATATCATTGTTGTGCATCTTATGTGTATATATTTATTATTTATTATAGGAGCTGATAACGAGCAGTACAACGAAGAACCGGATTTGGAACCTGTTGAGGATATTCATAACTGATAATCGGCCAAGGTGAGGATGGATAACCTTTGATATGCTGCCTGTAATACTGTTGTGAATCCTCTGTTGCTTGAATTGTTGATTGTACTGCTGAGTTGGTTATTGTTGTTGGGCAACTTTGTTATTGTCATTGTTGATGAATTGATATGATGGACATCTTGAGGAATTGGATAATTGGAAATTGTGTTGATGACTTAAATGTCACGTGGAAAGTAGTGGTTCGACTTGATGGTTAGAGATTGTTTTGTGCTGTCCATAATCAGGTTATTTAAGCATGTCTATGCTTGGGATGTCTATCCCTTTTTAATATTTGGAATGTCTATCCCTGTTTGATTGTTGGGATGTCTATTCCGGGTTCTCTATTGATCTGGCACTCGGAACATGTTGATAACCTGGTACGACCCTAGCTTGTCCAGTGACGGGCCTGAATATTAAAATTTGAAAAGTTAGGTTGACTAGTCTTGTTTCAGTATAATCCTTTTTGCCTGTTTCTTTTTCCTTCCTTGAAGTATTGTGGTTGCTTGCATATTATTGTTTATCCATGATTGTACTTAAATGTACTGGTGAGCGTTTCGGACTCTCGCCTACATGGTTTCATCACGTAGGATGAGTTGCTTGTAGTACAGGTACGATGTACGACTCAACTGCTGTATCTTCTTCACTTGACCCCGGATCCATACCTCTGCTGCATGTGCATAGAGTCTTCCACTGCTGTTTTCTCGTCACTCTGCTTCTGTTGTTGCTTTATATTTTCTGCTGCTGTTGTTGTGTGTTGATGTTTGTTGACTGTAATAAAGGTCCCCGTGCTCGGGTGACGGTTGTTATCTGGATTTCCGTTGTATTGAATTCTGTTGTATAATTACTGTCTGTTGTTGTGATAAAAGTAGTTCTGGCACGTGATTATTATATATGGTAAATGTGAGTCGGGGCGTTTCATTTTTTGTAGCGGAGCGGGCAGTATGTCCTTAGGGGTGATAATTGTGCTTGTTTGTTTGCTTATTTGTGCATAGTCTGGTCATAATCTTGGTATAACATGCATGCATACATTTTCATATAGGTATGAATGGATCCGGTAGGAGGAAATCAGCATGCTGAGCAGCGTTTTGACGATGACCTTGTATCGGTCAATCAGCCGCAACCGGTCGTAGGTGGACAATTATCCACGGGAGCACCGGGGGACACAACACAGATTATGCATACCATGACACAGATTCTACAGCGTCAAGATGCGAGAGATGCCCGTTTAGAAGCCAAAGAAGTTCGTGAACAAGAGAATCAAGGACCTGTCGAGGATCCTGTCTATACCAAGTTGTCCAAGCTAGGTCTTGATACCTTTACAAGGGTTACCAACCCACAGGCAGTTGGCGACTGGCTTTGTCGAGCTCATCCAGTGATGCTGAAACTCAGATGCACAGATGACATGTGGGCTAAGTATGCCGCATCCATGTTTTGCAAAGTCGTTGTGGACTGGCGGGATTCGGCAACATGTGACCTGGCGAAACCAATCACCATGCCCTGAGCACAATTTACAGAGATGTTCCGAAGGAAGTTTGTCACAGATGTCTACCAGGACCAGCTTAAACGAGAATTTTTGAGTCTGCGACAGCAAATCGGACAGTCGGTGAACGACTATGAGATTCAGTTTAACCGTTTATCCATCTACGCAATAGAGTATGTGTCCACACCAAAGGCTAGATGCAAGCATTTCTGGGATGGCTTACGATCTTGCATCCAAACAGTCATGGGATGCAAAGTTTATGAGACCTATCAAGACATGCTGGCGGATACTCTTCAAGCAGAGGTCATCTGGATGGGGAACGAAAGAGAGATGGAAGAGATTCGAAAGAAGAGATCTGCACATAGTGGGGGGAACCAAAACAAGAGGTTCCAAACCACCGCTAACAGGCCAGGGTATGGACAGAATCAATCCATGCCAGTATCTCAGGGTCGTGGATGGAGCAACACCTACAATAACAACCAAGGGAGTTCTTGAACACAATCTGGATGGACTTCATCTGGTGATACCCGTCCTAGACCTCCTTTGTCTACAGTGAGATGCTATGAGTGCAACGAGATGGGACACTACCATTCTTCATGCCCTAAGTTGGGAAGGTCAGGAAATCCAGCTCCCAAATAGACTGTACAAGCCTCGGTAGCTGGCGTACCGAGTGGTTCTGGAGCTACCCGAGGACGAGGATGTGGAGTTGCACCTGCCAGAACACAGTCAGCTATGAACCAGAGTGTAGCTGTCCCAAGGGCATTCGCTATCACAGCTGAAGAAGATCCAGAGAATGCCGATGTTATTGCAGGTATTTTTACAATTTTTGGTAATATTGCCTATACCTTGATAGATCCTGGTGCTACACATTCCTTCGTTGCACAAAGTTTTGCAATACAACATAACTGTACGGAAGAGAGTTTAACACGTTCGTTGAGGGTTAGGTTACCCGCGGGCATAGTGGTTAAGTTGACACATGTATGTAGAGACGTAACGCTTACGCAAGACGATGAGGTCTTTCTTGCTCAGTTGGTTGTGATGAGCATGGGAGGTTTCGACATAATCCTGGGGACGGATTGGTTGTCGAGACACAGTGCTTTGGTGAACTATCGTACCAAGGAAGTGCTATTGACTTCTGATGGTGGACAATAGATCTTGTTAACTAGAATTGGGAGAGCTATTGCCGCATGTAGTATCTCTACTACCCAAGACCACGGAATGAAGCCATATGGTCCAGACGCCTTGTTGACTTATGTCACTGGCAAAGAAGTACAGACTCTTGGTTTGGAGAACATAGCAGTAGTGAAGGAGTTTCCAGATGTTTTTCCTGAAGATCTACCAGGATTGCCTCCTAATAGAGAGGGTGAGTACACTATCAACCTAATGCTAGATGTTACACCCATATCAATAGCTCCATATCAGATGGCACCAACAGAACTTCAAGAGTTGAAGAAACAGTTGGATGAACTACTGGAGAAGGGTTTCATTAGACCCAGTATATCACCTTGGGGTTCACCAGTGTTGTTTGTCAAAAAAAAGGATGGTAGTTTGCGCATGTGCGTAGACTATCGACAGCTGAACAAGGTGACGGTAAAGAACAAGTACCCGTTACCCAGGATTAATGATCTCTTCTATCAGTTGCAAGGAGCTATCGTGTTTTCTAAGATCGATCTTCGATCGGGATACCACCAGATTAAGATTGCGGAGAAAGACATACCAAAAACTACATTTCGGACACGGTATGGTCAGTTTGAGTTCACCGTAGTACCCTTTGGCTTGACCAATGCACCTGCAGTTTTCATCTGTTTGATGCACTTGGTCTTGAATGAATTTTTGGACAAATTTGTGGTAGTTTTCATCGATGATATTCAGATATATTCGAAGAGTAAGGAAGAACACGAAGAACACCTAAGGATGGTGCTACAGAAGTTACGGGAGAAACAATTGTATGCCAAGTTCAGCAAATGTGAGTTTTGGCTTGGAGAAGTTGCTTTCCTTGGACATGTTGTATCAGGAGAAGGAATAAAAGTTGATCCCGCCAAAGTTAAAGCTGTTCTGGAATGGGAGCCTCCCAAGAGTGTTTTCGAAGTCCGGAATTTTCTTGGCCTTACAGGATACTACCGGAGGTTCATCGAGGGATTTTCCTTGATCGCTGGTCCCATGACCAAGCTGTTGAGGAAGGATCAGACTTTTGTATGGAGTGATGCTTGTCAGAAGAGTTTTGATGAGCTGAAGAAGAAGTTGACCTTAGCACCGGTTTTGACAGTACCTAAGCAAGGAGTGGAGTACACATTATTCTGTGATGCTTCAGGTCTTGGCTTGGGAGTAGTGTTGATGCAAGAAGGTCGGGTGATTGCTTATGCTTCGAGATAGTTAAGGCCACATGAGAAGAACTACCCGACACATGATCTAGAGATGGCTGCAGTAATCCTTGCTTTGAAGATCTGGCGACATTACTTGTTTGAAGAGAGATGCAGGATTTTCACGGATCATAAGAGTCTCAAGTACATCATGACTCAGAAGGAACTTAACCTGCGACAAAGACGATGAGTTGAGCTACTGAATGATTATGATTGTACTATTGAGTACCATCCAGGAAAGGCTAATGTTGTAGCTGATGCGCTCAGTTGGAGACAACCAGCATGCAAAATGAGATCGTTGACAGTGCCAGAGTGGAAATGGAAGATGATCACCATGGATTTTGTGATTGGATTACCGATGACTCGGAAGCAACATGATGCTATACCACTACATCGCACGTGTAGAAAAAACTAATAATAATAAAAATTGTTATTAAAATTTAAAATTGGGTAAGTTTTAAACCGAGTGAGAACCGAATAAGAATCGGGTAATGTGTTGGAATGGACAAGTGGACATGAAATAACGTTGTATGGTAAGAAAGCGTCGTTTGTGCAAGGGGCTGCCGCCTAATTTCGGTCAGCATCTACTAGATACCCAGCCCAAGACCTACATGTAGGGGTGAGCACGGAGCAGACTCCGTTCCATTTGACAATTTCGGATCGGATATCCAAATAGCTCGGATCTTTTTTTTCGGATATCCGTTCCATTTTAATTCTAGGACTCCATATTTTTCGGATACCATATTTTTCGGAGCGGATATTACGGATTTTTGGATCTCCACGGATACATTGATTTTCGGATTTTCGGAGCGGATTTTACGGATTTCCGGAATAGGTCTTATTTGAACTACATTCCACCACCAAACAAGTACAAGAATATAAGAGAATTCATATCTAATTGACTATATAAATAGAAAATAATTCAATATTTGGTAATTAGTACATGTCAAAGTTATTTTATATAAATTATTTTTGCTGTCATATGTTTTATTAATCGCAACTAAAAAAAGAATTTAAGTGGAAAAGGTGCTGAATTAAAAACAAAGTGCAAACCGATATATTAATATGAAAGCATTGCCGTTTGCACTTTACCTATTTCAAAAAAACCGTTTTCCATATTTTAAATAAAAAGAAAAATCTTTTGCACACTTCTTTACCATTATTAAATTTTACCATTCAGTTTTTGCAAAACTTTTGCTTTATTAAATATGAGAGATTCTTTTTTAGAAATTTATATTAGTGTTACGTCTTTTTATTTATTATTTTTTTATTCATAGGTTTTATTTTAAAAATTAACATAACGTAATATTTTTTTATAATAAGGTAACTATAGGATAAATATTTTACAATTTTTCTCAAAGTACTATTATACTTTATATAAATTTTAAAATTATGTAAATATTTTTAAATTTGTACTAGCATCTTTAATTCATAATCTTTACTTTATACAACTTATATAGTAAACAAATTTTTCACGGGACATATATCTATTTTTCTTAAATATTAATTCTATTTTCATTCTATTAGTATAATATTTTTTTATAAGAAGGCAATTATGTAAGGATAAGTTTTTATACTTTTCTCTCAAAATATTTTCAAACATTTTATAAACTTAAAATTTAGGTATAGTTATCTTTTTATTAACTAGTGTGAATATTTTTTAATTAAAAACATTCACCTTATATAATGCATGGACTAATCAATTTTTTCTTGTGATATGTTTCTTTTTCAAAATATTAATTTCATTCCCACTTTAATAGTAAATTATTTTTTAAATAAAAAGATTATAATTATGTAAGAATAAATATTTTGTAATTTTCTCTCAAAATACTTTTATACTTTATATAAATTTTAGATTTATCTATGATTATTTTCTTATTTATTTGTACGCACTTCTTTCAATTCATACTTTTCACTTTATATAGCACATAGAATTATCTTTTTTTTTTTATGGGACATGTATCTTTCCTTAAAAATATTAGTTCCACATCCATTCTATTTATTTTTTTCTAACTTATAAATCTTATAATTTAAGTGACTAATGTAATTTAATATTTTTATAACTTGAGAAATAATTATGTGAGGAAAAATATTTTATTATTTTTTATAAAAAAATGACTTTTTATATGGATTTTAAATTTATTTTTAATTTTTTATTACTAAATTTACTAATCAAATAATTTTTTTGCGCATATTCTAATTCTAATCTTCAATTCTTATTATATAGAATATATATTAATTTACTTATACGGATTTTTCGGATTAAAAATCCTTTCCGTACCATTTCTTGCCGAACAAAAAAAATCCATTCCGCTCCATTCCATTTGGTTTCGGAACGGATCAGATTTTATTTTTTCGGAACGGATTATTCGGTTTCGGTAAGGATTTGGGATTTTCGAATTTTTTGCTCACCCGGCTACACGATTGATCCAACCACAAAAAATTTAGGTAAATAAATGACTCGAACATTGACCCAAAGTGCCTATCTAATATACCAGAAATACCAAAAACCCAAAGCGAGAGTGGGGGAGGGATACACATTCAGCATCGGGTGGTCGCCCTTTTCCTTCCATCTTCTCCCTTCGTTGTTTTGTTTTGTACAAAAGATTAACTGAAAAGGAAATATAGTAACGCAAAAGAAAAGAGGGCACTGTTTCTCTCTGTTTTTGTTCAGCGGCGAGAGCAAAGCAAAACAGAAATCAATCAAAGTGGAGTCCTGGAGATGGCGAGAGTTGCATATAGAAGTTTACTCCCATCGTTATTGAACAACAGCACTACTTGGTTCCCGTTCCCGTTCCCGTTCCCGATCCCGTCCCCGCATGTGGTGGGTTTGTTGAACAATAGAAGGATGTACAGTTCGTCTTCAAAGGTACGCATGAGCTTGAGAGCAGGCATCGTTGGCCTCCCCAATGTCGGCAAATCCACTCTCTTTAATGCTGTTGTAAGTCTCTTTCCATTTTTACTTTTATTAGAGTACTAGTGCCCTGTTATAAGATTTCAAAGTATCCTCCTCCGACTATCACTTTTTGTTAATTATTATTATTTATTCATTGATTGTTGACACATAAATGGTGTTGTTTTAATTTTATAGGTTGAGAATGGGAAAGCTCAAGCTGCTAATTTCCCATTCTGTACAATAGAGCCAAATGTGGGGATTGTTGCAGTTCCGGATCCCCGACTCCACCTACTATCTCAGCTCAGCAAGTCTCAGCGAGCAGTTCCAACTTCCATTGAATTTGTAGACATTGCTGGCCTTGTTAAGGGTGCCAGTCAGGGAGAGGTCTGCTCCTTCTTATTATTATACACAAACACTTAATCGCACCCCTCTTCTTTCTTTCTCTTCCTTCCTTTTTCTCATTTCTCATTAAATTGTAATATTGCAGGGACTGGGGAATAAGTTCTTATCACATATTCGTGAAGTTGACTCCATTCTTCAGGTCCTTCCTTGTCCATCCTTTTTCTTCCAGTTACTTGTCCTCCTAAACTTGCGTGCTTTCCCCATCATAAAGTCTATTATTCCATGAATTCTTCCCATCGTTCATGTCTTTGTGAATAGGATTAGGGCATTTATGTCTAAAATATTCCTCGCTCCATGCCTGTGGGGAACATAGGTTACCAGATACAGAATTCTGCTGTTGGCATAGATTTTAGTTCCCATATAAGTCAAGTGAGTAGCTTTACATTATAAATCTCGTCGGCCTTTCAAATAGTAGATGGGGAGCTGGTGTTTGAATTATCCCGTATGCTCTTCTTAATGGTTACCTTCCTTCTCACATGCTGAATTTCTTTTCAATTTTAATCCAGGTTGTCCGCTGTTTTGAAGATAATGACATTATTCATGTTAATAACAAGATCGACCCCAAGTCTGATATTGAGGTGATCAACTTGGAGCTTATTTTCTCAGATGTGGATCAGGTATGCTTAGTAGATCTTGCTTAGCACCGCTTCATTCTGTGTCAAATTGATGTGAGAAACTCAGTACCACTTCATTAAGACATAAATGCCAGCCTGGTTTTAGTACAAAAGGCATATCCATTTGATGTAAATTTCTCAAGCTTTGGTTAGGTATACTGGGTTCTCTTTCTAGTAATATTCTTTCCTACCGATGAGATTTGCTGTGTGCACCTTTTGGAGCCTTGAAATCGCCTAGAATGTTTGTCATCGCAGCAATGTTATAATTCATTCTTCTTGGCTTTTTATTTGATCCATTGCAGCTGTTGTAGACCAATAGTTCTTCATTCTAGATATGATTTGGATTGTATTTTGTTTTTGTTGCAAACATTTCCGCTAAGCTGTGCTCAAATTCTTCACCTTTAGCCGCCCCTTCCGTCATCAGTGATATTACATATAATTACTCGGTGACAATAATTTTTGTTGGATGATGGTGTGTTTACTCAGATTTGAAACTGGCTGATAGAGCTAATTTGTATGTCTGCAAGAATTACAGATTGAGAAAAGACTGGAGAAGCTCAAGAAAGGGAAGCCAAAGGATTCACAATCAAAAGTCAAGGTAAAACATTATTGTGATTAGCCTTTTTCTTGCATCACTAGATAAGCTTTGTGCTTCTGGATATGAATCAAAGTTTCATGAATGGCTTTATTTGATCCAGGAAGCGGCAGAAAGGTCTGCTCTGGAAAGAATTCGACAGGCACTCATGGATGGCAAACCCGCTAGATCTGTACCATTAACAGATTTTGAAAAGGATGCTGTAAAACATCTTTGCTTACTCACTATGAAACCGGTCATATATGTGGCAAACGTTGCTGAATCGGAGCTGGCCGATACAGAAAATAATATTTACATCAAGGAAGTGAAGAATCTTGCATCAGAGTTGCAGTCTGGAGTTGTGACAATTTCAGCACAGGTGTTTTGACAATGGCAGTGAACTCTAATTTCCAAGTGCATGCAACTTTCTTTGTCTATTCAGCCTATTCCTAGTATTGGGGTTTCAATTGGCAATACTTAACGAAGTAACATGGGGGAGTTTATCCATGCAGGTTGAGTCAGAACTTACTGAACTTGTGCATGAAGAAAGAAGTGAATATCTGAAATCACTTGGTGTTGATGAAAGTGGCCTTGGATACCTCATCAGAGAAACATATGACTTATTAGGCCTACGGACATACTTTACTTCGGGCGAGAAGGTGAATAATCTGATGTATAATATAGGAATATAGTAGTTTTCATTACTTATTCCGAGTACTGTATTGTTTCTACAGGAAACAAAAGCATGGACCATACTTGCAGGTTAGCTTTGCTGCTTCTTTTTCAATTTAACAAAAGCAATAAGGCTTCTCTTCTGTGTCAACCTCTCAAATGTTAAATAAGACTCCCTGTTATAGAAAGGAACAAAAAATTTGGATGCTTTTGTAGGACAGAGTTGACTATATCCCTACTTTCTTAAGTTATACCATGGGAGTAAAGCTGATATGTGTGAAATGAGCCTTGCTATTATTTCTTCATAAACTCTTCTACCTTGAGATTGAGCCATTGTGTTAATTGTCTGAGTTTTCTCTCTTTCTTTATCAGGAATGACAGCTGCTCAAGCTGCTGGAGTTATACACACTGACTTTGAGAAAGGTTTCATTCGAGCTGAGACAGTAAGTATGCTTACTACAAGTTTTAACTTTCCAATCTTAGGCTACTTTGTTGATTGCCCATCCAAATATGATTCAATATTTCTTTTGTACTCTCATGGAAGAATTAACCATGGTATATTTTGGTTGAGTATTTATTAGAGTACAATGTATTGTACACGGGAGTTTGGAGAATATCATTTTAAGGTAATTTTGCTGAAAAGAAAAAACAGTATCAAGTACATTGTTTCTTTCAGTACTGATCTGTACAGGTAATTCTTTAGTGGTGCAACAGCACTTATTCTCCTGTGAGGTTAGGCAATCTGAAGCAGATCTATTATCTGTGAATATATGGTTTAAAAAGGATTAAAAGTCAAGGTTTATTACTGATTTGTTTTTTACATTGAGTTACTGTGGGGGAATAGGTGCTGGACTTATAACTGGATTAGAAAAGCTGATTTTTTTTTTTTGACTGCTGGGTTCACTTCTGGTTCATGGTGAGTGAAGAGTTCAGTCGGTAGTGGTGCCTTATTGAGTACTGTGGTACCCTACTCTTGCTGCATACCACAATGCAGTTTCTTGTGTGATTTTGGTATCACCATTTCAAGACTTCATGAAATAGATTAGCATATGGCTATAGATGTGTCACTTTCTAGTAAGAGTGACAACATTTAAACTTGTCAACTCATGTTTAGATTATGTTATGTCTTTTACAATTTTCCTTTTGTAGTCCATCAGTACGGTATATAAAAAGTTTAATACAAATCAATTTGTTCCCTGGGAATGTTGGATTTTATATCAATGTGACAGGCAATCTGGGTGTTCACTTATTCGATTAGTGCTTTTAGCAATTGCTTAAGTGATATTTTGTCTTTCAGGTAGCTTATGATGATTTTGTTGCTGCTGGTTCACTTGCAGCGGCAAGGGAGAAAGGACTTGTGAGTTGGTTGCTTTGCTTCCAGTTTTGAATTTCATGCTTAGATTTCTTTCTATTGTGTGATCACATGAAGTTTTCTGCTATTACACTACCTCTCCTGAGTGCTGGCAAAACCTATCCTAATCAGTTAATCTTCCTGAACCTGAACAGAGATATGGTTGCTGGTGATTGAGAACTTTTAAACTCAAATGTTCACCTATTTTTTTTTATCTGTTCACATCTATTACCCAGTGGGTTTAGGAGTTGGGGTAAAGATCTTCAGTATTTGATCATCTTTCGTTAAGTTACTATGCTACTTTTGAAATGGTGAAACCGAAAACTTTTATCTGATAGAAAGGAAGTGTTAGGAACCCGCTTAGCTCTGAGATTTGTAGATTCTTGAAAGGGAGTCTTAGACCTTGCAATTCTTCAAAGGAAGTTGGCCAATCTTCAGTTCTCGTTAGAGAGAGAACCCAAATCTCAATAGCAAATTGGTAGGAATTCTGACTTCTCTTTAAATAGGAATTTTCCTTACACCTATCCTTTAAATCGGACTTAGGCAAAGCTAAACATGGATGCTAAATAGGTGCAAGTTCTTGAACCTCCAAACTTACATAAACATTTTCAAATTCCGTTTGTAGTTGAGAATTTTCCCTAGGTAAAAGTTGCAATATTCCATTTGCTTGGTGCTCAAAAGAGGTTGGTTTGCAACTTGTTTGCATATGTTCTCGCTTTGCTAGTCGTTGCTGTCGTTCTTTTTGAGTTCGATTTGCTGCCTCAATTCTTTCAAAAGAGTTGATGAGAGGAATCCTTTTGAGAGTAACCAGCTTTAGGGTTTATAGTGGAAATAGGAAGAATGTTGAATTTCATAAACTTCAAGCCTCAATATGTTGGGATGATTCAGGGAAAGGTTTCTTATGAGAATTATTTTTTGAGTATATATAGGTTGAGGGTGATGTCCACCTAAGCTACAAGAGTTAAATTAGGTTATAAGGTTTGTTAGGGTATTTGTCTTCACAATAAACAGCACACTTGAAAGTTCTATGATTTGTGTTTATATAAGCTTAGTAATTGGTTGTTTTATTTACCTAGCAGTTTTAGTGCGGTACTAAATAATAGTCCTACTCCGTATTGAAGTAGGGTGGGGTAAGAGACTATACCTAGGCATGTAAGCTTGCAGATCCAAAACAATGTTTTATGAATAACATGCAGAATTATGTTTAATTTCTTTGTGAGAGTGTGAGGCTTTTCAGGCATTGCCATGAATTTTCTTAATTTTATATAAAATTTGCCATAATTTAATTATTTTTAATAAAATTATGGTAGTAATTATGGTTTAGCGTATGATTTTAATTAGTTTTTGAATAAGAATAATACTATTACTATTTTTTTTATGAGACGTGTTCCTTTTTTAAAATTAATATTAGTTTTTATTTATTCTCTCTTCCTCTTCCTCTTCTTCGCTTTACATATAGATCTTATTTATTTTACTTTTTTAAGTTGGTGTATTATTTATTTCTTCATTAAAAAGTTTATTTTTCGATATTTTTATTATGTATATTAAATAATTATTCTGTTTTCACTTATTTACTTGTGTAAGTATTCTTTGTTGATTTTAGAAAGTTAAAAATTTCCTATAATATTTTATTGCAAAAGTTTCTATAATATTTTATCTAACACGCGATAAATTTTTTTATATATATTTGTTATTTTAGTATTTTGTGATTGGGGAATTCATAATATAATAGAATTCTTGAAATATAATATTTGTAATTTAAAGAAATAATTTTTAGTTTTCATTGTTTGGAAATATATTACATAAATAATTTTCTAGTTCTTATTTTTTGTATATATCTGATACTTATTTTAATATTTAAGGTCTTACAATATTTTTTTAAAAAAGTTATTATATGACAAAATATATTTAAATATGTCATCTATGAGAACTTCGGTCTCTATATTAAGTTGAAATGTTTTTATAATTATTTTTTGTAATCTTATCCTTTCTTTATTTGCAATAATACCTTCAACTTGTAACTTCACATTTTTCTCTATAGAACTTATAGAGTTCATATTTTTTTTAGTTTTGATGAGAAATAATTTTCCAAAAATTTGTATTGATCCTCTAATTTATTAGCCTAAACATGTGATTAAGGAATTAATTATGTAATTAATTAAGACTAAATCGTGTTTAATATTTAAAAGTAGTATTCCTAATGATGCTGATGATTATTATGATGTTTTGATGATTAACAAATATTTTGGTAAGCACTGTGCTGCTCAAGTTTTTGGCAGAAATATTTGGTATCACACAAACCAAAAGCGTTGAGATTTAGCTGCACCGAGTTGCGGGACAAAATGTCACTTTTAGCCATTGAAATGTCCATTGACAATTAAAATATCCACTAACGGTCATACTTCCAGCCCAAGGGTTAGAAAAAGATCTGAAAAGTGGGCCAACCATCCTCTAAATGCCCAGGAAGCTTTCGTGGACCATACTTACCATTTTTGGTAACTTTTTTGAAGAGTGCTGCTGTAACTTTGAAGATTCAACCAGTTTTGGCTCTGCTTATGTGGATTGTTTTAATTGGAGAAGCTGGAAGTCAACTCCTATGCCAATTGGACATCAAGTAGCCGTTATGAAACGAATTCCCCCAACCTTAAAATAGAAGCCTCACTAAAGATCAACCTAGCCTTTAAGTTGTGAAAAGAGCTTACCTTTGTGAAAAATATTTTGTGCCGAAACTTGTGTCTTGTTGAGTGTGTCACTCTTGAAGTCTTTCATTGTAGAAGGATTGCTGAAGCAAGATTAGGTGTTAGTCTTGCTGGGTAGGCAGAGCTAGGTTTAGCTTTGGGTTAGGTTTACAAGTTAAGCCCGCGAAAAATTTGTGGTTGTATTGTAAATTTTGAGTGCGCCTGTGAAAACCAAATTAGTGAATAGCTAAAAATGTTAAAAGAGGAAACCTTTAGGTAGTAGAGGTACACTATAAATTGCCTGTGTCATTTACATACTTGCCTTTACTCCTTTATTCTTTACGTTTGACATTTGACTGCATCGAAAAACCAAATTTTTTATAAACAAAAATTAGTTAATTCACCTCCCTCTTAGCATTTTAGGCCAACAATTGGTAGAGAAGTTGTGTTCTTAGTATTGTGGATTAACCTCAAGAGAGAAAGATCATGGCTTATGATGGAACAAGCGGCAACAAAGCTCCATATTTTGATGGAGTGAACTTCGACTTTTGGAAGTTCAGAATGAATATGTTCTTTGAAGGTAGAGATTTGGAAATGTGGAATATAGTCTAGAATCCATATGCCGAACCTCAAAGGGATATGCAATTCTAGACTGAAGAAGAATTAAGGAGATCCAAGCTTGATGCACAAGCCAAAAATGTGCTACTCTGTGGTATCAGCAAAAACAAATTCCAATGAGTCAACTCATGCAACAGTGCTTATGAGATATGGAGGCTTCTCTGCATCACCCATGAAGGTACCAATCAAGTGAAGAAGTCTAGACTCAATTGTCTAATTAGAGATTTTGAGCTCTTTCAAATGGCTGCTGGAGAAATTGTGCAAGAGATGGATACACGCTTCATCATTCTCTGTAATGGACTAGCGACACTCGGTAGACCAATTACTCATAGAGATAAAGTGGCAAAAATCCTCAAATCTTTACCCAACGAATGGGAGCCAAAAGTCACAGTTACTGAGGAAGCATAGAATCTGAACACTTTCTCTGATGAGCTTATCGGCAAAATTATTGTTCATGGTTAAAAAATTGAGGTAAAGGAGCCAAATAAAATAGATTTGGGTCTGAAGGCTGATCAAGAATCAAGTGATGTGGGTGATGACTCGGATGTTGCATTACTCACCAAAAAGTTTGTCAAATTTCTTCGAAAAAGGAGACATTTGAAAGGAAAGAATCCTAAATGAATCAAGGTAGATGAACGGAAGAAGGATTTTGGCTGCAATCGTACAGGCCGTATCAAATCTGAACGTCCCTATCAAAAACCCAAATATGACCCATCCAAACGCAGGGGGAAGAAGGCTGTGGCAACATGGGATGATTTGGACTAATTAAGTGATTCTGATTCTGAAGATGCAGTAAATCTATGCCTTATGGCACGAGAAGAATCTGAGGTAAATGAGTCTCTTAATTATTTTTTGATGAACTACAAGATGCTTTTAATTAATTACATAATAAGTATAAACGAGCAATCAAAAAAGAATTTTGCATACAAAAAGCGCATTGACATTCTTGATTTTGATCATGAATCTCAAAAAGCAGCATATGAAACTCTTGAACGTGCTCGTGTTGAAAGTTTGACTATATGTATATCATTTAAAAAGGAAAGACTTGCCGCTCAATGTGCATATGAAGATCTTGAGAAGCTAGCATGCAATTTAAGTACTTGTGAAAGATTGTTCAAAGAAAATGATATGCTCAAAACTGAAGTAGAGGACTTGAAATGTTCTCTGGATAAATTTACAAAAGGAATAGATAGTCTAAATATGTTGCTACGTCAACAAAGACATTCTTTGGACAAAAGTGGAATTGGAGCAACTCATATAGTTTTCAACAAACCGAATCTGCCTGCTCAATTTGTCAAAGCGGAATATAGAACCTCATATAGACCTAAATAAATATAATAAGCATTCACATAGATCTGACATATGGAAACATCATGCTATTATTGTGGAAACATCGGCCATGGTATTAGATCTTGTGCTTATAAGAAAAAGAAATAATCATGTGAAGTATATTTGGATTCCAAAAGGAACCAAATCTAATACTGAAAGACCCAAGTTAGTTTGGGTACCTAAAACCTGAGTATTTGACAAGAGATGAGGGATGAATGGGTACTTGACAGCGGCTATTCAAGACATGGCCAGTGATCAATTTAAATTTTCATCCCTCATTGCAAAGCACCGAGGTAATTTTATAATTGCTGACAGTTCAAAAGGAAAGATTTTTGGTATTGTAATATTAGCTTGAATCCTACTATTGAACATGTATTGCTTGTGGATAAACTTAAGTCCAATCTGCTCAATATTAGTCAACTATGTGATAAAGGTTTTAGGGTTACATTTGAATCATCAAAAGTCTTATAAGTAGATTTGACAATGACCAAGTTGTGTTTGTTGAAAAAAGAACTGGAAATCTATACTCTATTTGTCTAAGTGATGTTGCTAATCCTGAGATAGAGTGTCTTAGTGCAAGAACAGAAACGCCAACTCTTTGGCATCGAAGGCTTGGGCATGGAAACCTTGAACTCATCTCAAATCTATCGAAGAAGGATTTGGTTTCAGGACTACCTAAATTGAAGTATGAAACTAAAACCAAATGTAGAGCATGTCAACTTGGAAAATAGGTTAAAAATTCATTTAAACTAAACATGTGGTATCAACTTCTCAACCTCTTCAGCTATTACATATTGATTTTTTTGGTCTTATGGGAATTGTCGATTTTAGTGGAGAAAGTTATGCTTTTGTTGTTGCTGATGACTATTCCAGATTTTCATGGGTTCTTTTTCTTGTTAAAAAAGATCATACTTGTTATGAATTTAGTTCACTTAGGAAATTGCAAAATGAAAAAGAGTATAAGATTTCTAAAAGAAGAAGTGACCATGGAGGAGAGTTTGATAATTTTATCTTCAAACACTTCTGTGAGCAAAGTGGCATTGAATACACTTTTTTCGACCCCTAGAACACCTCAACAAAATGGGGTCGTGGAGAGAAAAAATTGAACCTTTCAAGATATATGGCTAGAACTATGCTTATTGAGTTTAAGTTAATCGTCTATTTCTGGGCTGA
Organism: Turnera subulata; assembly: GCA_028386065.3. NCBI lineage: Eukaryota > Viridiplantae > Streptophyta > Magnoliopsida > Malpighiales > Passifloraceae > Turnera > Turnera subulata. The sequence goes on along the minus strand of JAKUCV010001687.1, from coordinate 35,882 downwards.
GGGTGCGAACACAGCATGCTATGTTTTAAGTAGAATTTCTTTGCGTCATTTAATAGAAAGACACCTTATGAGATTTGGCGTGACAGAAAATCAAATATTGGATACTTACGTATATATGGCTCTAAGTGTTACATCTTAAATATAAAAGATAATCTTGATAAATTTGATTCTAAATCTGATGATGGTATATTTCTAGAATATTCACTAAATAGCAAAGATTACTGTGCTTATAATAAGAGATCTGTGGTTGTCGAAGAATCTATGCATGTGATCTTTGATGAAGTTGACACGGATGATCTTAGTGATGATATAGACATTTTTCACCTGAGGATCAGCCACGGCTATTGATGATGATGATACATCAAAGGAAGGAAAGGAGGAACAACCACCTGAGTTGATTGAGGTACATCAACATTTGGTTCTTTCCAAACCAGAGTACACAGAAAGATAGAATGCGACCAAATGTTCTAAAACGTGGATCAACCTCACAACAGTTGTATACTGACATTCGTGCACCGAAAGGGCCCTCCATTGAGGCCATTTTGGGAGATATAAACAAAGGAGTTACAACAAGTTCCTCCTTACAAAATATCAATTCACATCGCGCATTCTTGTCTCAAGTGGAACCTAAATGTGCCAAAGACGCCATTCTCGATGAAAGTTGGGTAATGACAATACAAGAGGAACTAAATCAATTCGAAAGAAGCAATTTATGGGAACTTGTTCCAAAACCAAATGATCATCCTGTGATAGCAACCAAATGTGTCTTTTGAAACAGGCTTGATGAATCTGGTATTTTTATAAGAAACAAAGCTCGATTAGTTGCTCAAGGCTACAATCAGGAGAAAGGTATTGATTATGATGAGATATTTGCACCAGTAGCTAGACTTGAATCCATATGCATGTGGCTTGCATTTGCATCCTTTAAATCATTTAAACTTTATCAAATGGATGTCAACTACCAGGATTTGAAAACCTTGAGTATCCACATCTTGTTTACAAATTAGAAAAGACGTACATGGTTTTAAAAAAGCTCCTAGGACTTGGTATGGTACATTAAGCTCATATTTTGTTTCACGATGCTTTACTAGTGGAAAAGTTGATTCAACTCTATTTGTGAAAACTGACAAAGATAACATTATTATTGTGCAAATATATGTTGACGACATTCTGTTTGGTGCTACTAATGAGTCTCTTTGTTAGGAATTTGAAAGACTAATGCATAATGAGTTTGAAATGAGCATGATGGGAGAATTGAACTTCTTCAGATTTCAAGTCAAGCAACTCGATGGAGGAATCTTTCTACATCAAGCCAAGTATACATGTGAGTTGTTAAAAAGATTTGACTGTATAAGCCAAAACCGGTTCAACGCTTATAAGTGTTAGAACTAAACTTGACAAGGATGAAAATGGTAAGGATGCTGAGTGAAATTTTACAGAGGTCCTTACGACTACAAGACCAGATATTATGTTTAGTGTATGCTTGTATGCTAAATTTCAATCATGCCCAAAAGAATCTCTTCTTAGAGCTACCAAGCGCATATTTAAATATCTAAAGGGAACATCATCTTTAGGCTTTTGGTATCCAAATGTCAATTCCTTTATTCAAATGCTGACTTTGCAGAATGTAAATACAAGTGATACTTGTCAACTTGTTAGACAATCACTTGTATTTTGGTCAAGTAAAAAGCAAAATTCAGTTACTACATCCACAATTGATGCTAAATATGTGGTAGTTGGTGGATGTTGTGCACAAGTGTTATGGATGAAACTAACACTTGCTGATTATGGACTAATCTTCAAGTATGTTTCTATTTTATGTGACAGTTCAAATGCTATCAATCTAACAAAGAATCAGTTGGCAGAAGTTTTGATTATTAACAGACATTTTGATAAGCACTTGCACTATTTAAGTTTTTGGTAGAAGTATTTGGTTTCACACTGAAATCAAAAGCTTGGAGATTTAGCTGCATCGAGCTGCAGGACAAGCTGTACTTTCAGCTATTGATGCACGTGGTCCCAGAAAAGTAGTTGACAATTAAAATGTCAACTAATGGTCATATTTGCAGCCCAAGGGTTTAGAAAAAGATTTGGAAAAAGTGGTCTTCCCTTCCTATAAAATGCCCAGAAAGCTTTCGTGGATCATACTTACCATTTTTGGTAACCTTTTTGAAGAGTGTTGCTGTAACCTTGAAGATTCAACCAGTTTTGGCACTACTTATGTGGACTATTTTAATTGGAGAAAAAGTCAACTCCTATGCCAACTAGACATCAAGTAGCCATTGTGAAACGAATTCTCCCATCCATAGAATCTATATATTGAGGACAAAAGCCTCACTAAAGATCAATCTAGCCATTCATTATGAAAAGAGCTTATCTTTGTGTAAATTATTTTGTGCTAAAACTTGTAACTTCTTGGGTGAGTCATCTTGAAGTCTTTTTCCTTATAGAAGGGTTGTTGAAACAAGATTATGCGTTAGTCTTGCTGGGTAGATAGAGCTAGGTTCAACCTTGGGTTAAGTTTACAAGTTAGGCTCGTGAAAAACTTGTGGTTGTATTGTAAATTTTTGGTGCGTCTGTGAAAACAATTTAGTGGATTGTTAGAAATTCTAAAGGCAGACCTTTTATGTAGTGGAGATACCCAATGTTGGGGAACTAAGGTAGTGGAGATACCTAATGTTGGGGAACTACTTTAAATTGCCTTTGTCATTTCATTCCTGCCTTTACTCTTTTATTCTTTACGTTTTACATTTGGTTGCATCTAAAAACCAAATCTTCGAAAAATAAAAATTAGCTAATTCACCTCCCTCTTAGCATTTCTGTGCCAATATAATTTTTCTTTTTCTTTTTTATTTATTACATATAAATTATACTTTTTTTTAATAATTATGCAATGCAATATACTTTTCCAGATTTTAGAAGCTTAATAAGGAATTATTAGCATTATAGTATTGCAAAATTTAAATTTTTGTTAGTAATCTTTTCGTTAATGTTAAGTAAAATTAGTTAATTATAAGTTAATTGTTGACTTAAACATGGGCTAATTATTTTATTATTCCTAATTTGTGGACTAACTATTGTTAGAAATGGTTTATGGTGGATTTTGATGATTAATAAACAAGTTGGAATGGATGCATGAGTATACTATGTGTTGATTGAGAATGTAGCAAGAACCATCCGAAACCATATTTGTAAGTTGTCCCTGTCAAACTTTTTGGTCTACTGCAACTTGCAGGTGGCCCTCATTCCGATTAAGGATTAACTGCCAACTGTCAAGATTGGAGAGTAAGAGAATGACTAGAAGATATTATTTCTCCACTCACATTTTATAGACGAGTGGTCCTCATGGTAGTTTATACTTGCCGAAAATGGAAACACTTTGCAACCAGGGAGTTGAAAAGAGAAAGACTTCTAGAAACGAACCCAACATGGACTCGATGAAAACTCAAGTCAACTCAAGTCAACATGAACCCAGCTTGGTCTACTGCAACTTGCAGGTGGCCGTCACTCCGATTAAGGATTAACTGCCGACGGTCAAGATTGGAGAGTAAGAGAATGACTAGAAGATACTATTTCTCCACTCACACTTCATTAAAGACGAGTGGTCCTCATGGTGGTTCATACTTGTCGAAAATGGAAACACTTTGCAACCAGGGAGTTGAAAAGAGAAAGACTTCTAGAAACGAACCCAACATGGACTCAATGTAAACTCAAGTCAACTCTGGACGCTAAGGAGCCATTGGAAGGCTTGTCCCCTAACTCGGAAAGTATATGAGGATTCAAAACCTCTTTGCAAATTATCCCAACCATTTTTGCAAATTCTGAGTCTGCAAATTCGAGCTTACACATGTGGCTTTTGTTCTGGTTACATGTATTCGAATCCATTAAAGGGATAGTTGTTAGGCAAGATTTGGATTAGTTTTGTTGGGTACTCAGGTCTATGATTAGATTTGAGGGTAGGTTAGAGCTTTGCTTGTGAAAAGCTTGTAGGTTAGAGTTTAGCGTTTGAAAAGCTTGTTTGTTGTATGGTTAAGGTCAAACCTGCAAAAACTTAATTGTAGTAAGTGTTTGAAATCCTAAAGGAGGGTCTGTTAGGTAGTGGAGGTACCTAGTGGAGGGGGGAACCACTCTAAAATCGCCTGTGTGTTTTTTTTTTCCCTATCTTGCTTTATTTCCATAAAGTTCTTAGATCGGTACTTGCTATGGTTTCTATCTGTAACCAAGCGCGTGGTTTTCATCAGAAATCGAATATGCGATTAAGGGGAAAAGGTAATTCACCCCCAACCCCTCAGGCATTTTTGGGCTTATAAATTTGTCAACACGTTCAAAGCTAGAACAATCATCCTCGAACTATATTATAAAAGTTGAATCTTGGCTAGTCGTTATCTATATTCAAACAAAACTAATAAATAAATTTTAATTAGTCATTACGTTGATGATAATAAGCATCTTTATCATTATTGGTTCTTCGACAATTCTAATTTTTTGCCTCATATTTTTGTTTTTATAATGTTCTTCATAATTCTTTTTTTTTTTTGAATAAGGGTTTATGTATTTATGGTTATCTTGCGAAGAATTTGTATAAGATTTATGCAAAGATTATTTTTAATAATGTAGACAAAGATGGGGATAGAATTTGTTTTTTATAGGAATAACAATTATTAAATTGAATAGAGTTGTTATAATAGACTACATGTGTCATTCATTAGTGTATGATGTAACATATTATTTTTCATTATTAATTTTAAGTAGGAGCGTTTCTGTATTTCAATTTCGGTTGTTTTTCTGAATCCGTGCTTTATGTATAGTATATATAGATTTTATTTTTGCCGAGTGTTGTTTGAAATTTTATAAATATATCTGGAAAGGAGGAAAAGAGTGTTTGTGTTGTAATAGGTTTTTATCAAAACATATCCTGGATAAAGCATTTATCATTCATCTTGCTAGACATTTGAATGTACATAACATAGCCTACCTATAGAGATTATATAACTCATAACTTCCTGTAACCTCTATTAAATCTTATCATATAACAAGCATAGTTGCATGTAAGAGGTGGAGAGGATTTTAAAAATTGAAGACATCTTTCTTTTATTGTAACCCGACTTAAAAAAAAAAACCTTCTTAAAAACAAAAGACATTTGATAATAATAAGAACTCTCCACTAAGGAATTTTTACCTAATAGCCCTCCCAGATGTTGAAGTTGTTTCTGCCTTTGATTTCTTTTTGAGCCAGTGACTAATATCCCAGTGGTAGTATTAGCAGGATAAGCTAGTTCGTGATACGACAACACTACTAGAACAAAGCTAGATAGCACCTCCTAATCAATCAAAGTCCCCAAAATCAGAATCAATTCAACCAAATTATGTTCCAGTATTTACCTCTATCACCTCAGAACAGAACAAATCAAAGTTGTTATGCAACGATAGACTAATAAACACTAGGAGTCTTGTAAATGCCACAAGCAATTATTCACTTGATAAGTAAATAAAATCCCTGAGATAAACAAGAGAGAAATCACTTCTAAACTTGCAAAGAAACCAAGGTAAGAAAAACCTGAAATTTATTATCAAATATCAAATAGTCATGTGTCTGGATAGCCACGAAATTGACACCCTAATAGGCTATTTATACTAACCTAATTAACCCTAGGTCGGCCACACTTAAGCCCCAAGTCAGCTTGGCCTATTACTACTCCTAATTGGACTTGGCTTCCCCTAATCTCTAATGAACTGGTTTTTATTTAAATCCAACAACAATTGGATCAACCCAACAAATAATAGCCCAACTAATAAACTAAAACCCACAAATAAATAATAACTCAAATAACAATAATAATCCAACTAAAAGTACTTAAACCCAAATAATAAACCCAAACCGAATTTCTGGATAGAATCTGTCAGTCGAGTTCAACTGAAATTTAAATAAAGAGAATGGCAGATTCAGCTTTTGGCTCAGCAACAAAGTTGTAGATCTTCCGCTTAGCTTTCCAAAGAGTCCAAGATCGCAACAATCTGACTTGTAGAACTCGAGATATGAATTTATTTCCGAAACTGCGCGTTCCAGGAACTTCCACGAGTATTCTTCGCGTTCTTGGCTTCGGGATTGCGTTTGATTGTTTCTATGCTCATGGATTCGGCTCCTCTGATTAACATGTGATATTTGAGCATTCTTAAGCATTCCTTTGGTTATTGCTATCATCCCCTTATCTTGCACTTGGTGCATCCTTGTGTGCATCTTGAATTTGTGCAAGCCTTAAAGATAGTGCTTTTCTTGCTCTTTAAGGAGGAGGTCCTGGGCTATCTTAAAATTACAACGTATCAAAATCATTGTTTTCAGCACTGTTTGATGTTGTAAATATGCATAACATTTATCAACTCTTGTCAAGTTCCTCCTCTATTGCAACTTTCTCTTGTTTATTTTGCATCCCTGACTTACTTTTTTCATTCCTTTGGAAGATATCTGGCATGACTTCAGCATTCCTCATACCTTATGTGATGGGCATAACTTCATGCATATGTTGTTGCCTTGCATTTCTAGCATTTCTCTCAATCGTTGTTGGCATTTCTTTTTTGGTCATGGGGTTTTTTGGCATTTTTAACAACGCCTTAATTGTTTTTTGGTCATGTGATTTTTGGCATTGCTCACAACACAGTATTGTATATGGCACAATACTCTGTTGTTTGGCATATCTCATAAAGTATTGCATGCGGCACAATATTCTGTTGCTGACATATTCCACTCTTTGGTCCCTCAAGATCATTAAAGCTCCGGTTATTTGAAATTTTATAAATATATCTGGAAAGAAGGAGGAAAAGAGTGTTTGTGTTGTAACAGGTTTCTATCAAAACATATCCAGACATATCTTTGGATATTGCATATAGCCTACCTATCTGTAGAGGTTATAACTCATAACTTTCTATAGCCTCTATAAATTCTTATCATATAACAAGCATAATTGCGTATAACAGGTATCTTAACAACGTATCAAAATCACAGGTATCTTAAAATATTACAACGTATCAAAATTATTATTTTCAACACCGAGAATTTTCTAGTAAATGTAACATTTTATTGTTTCTTTGCAATTAGATCTCACTATTTATTAAAGTAGTGGATTAGTTTTTATGAATATTTTATTAATTACCTATTAAACAAGCCACAACAATAAGCAGCAAGACTGAAATTGAAAATTCTCTATCATTCCATACTTGTGTCTGTAAATTACAAACTTGCTTCTGCCCTCAATAAGTTTCCTGCCGAAGTGCTCTTCTACTAATGAAAATGGTAGTTTTTACTGTCCATACCTCTTGTTTGTTATGGATACTGGTGACCCGTTCATTATGTGTGGCTATCTTCCTACCTTTCTGCCTTAAGTTCTGTCCAGCTTGATTAAACATCCAGAGGTGTATATTCTACATTAAGGTTCAAATTAGAGTTCTAGATTTGGAAGTTTGGTTCCAGTGACCTTGCTGCTTCGTGGTATTCTTGAAAACTGAAAAGCGAAGAGCGTAGTTTTCGAGAATATCTTAATGTGAAGAAAAAAAAAGTTTAAAAATTTTATTGGATTGCTAAACTTGTTTTAATGTATGGCATTTACTAGTTCTATGTAACTAGATAGCGGGGATGTCTTAGAACAATGGTTTCTAACGAGAAATCCTGTGGTGGGTGATGATATGTCCAAGGAGTATCCCTGTGTGACTATGGAAGCTTTAAGTACGAAATCATAAAAACAAGTCTTTGTGCATTGTTGATTTATACGTATTGAATGTGATTGGAGCAATACATAAGTTATTATTTGTTTATATAACTTTCTTGGAGCGGCTTATTTACACTACTGTTTGACTTTTGCAGTTGAGATCTGAGGGTAAAGATTACATAGTTCAGGAAGGAGATGTGATGCTTTTCCGTTTCAATGTTTAGCCGCAGTTTATAAGCCTCTTATTGTTACTCTTCTAATCCAAATCATAGCTGCTGAACAAGATCAAGTATACTTTCCATGCAAGAATGGTTTCAGAATTCTGTGCCCTTGCGTTAATCCAATGCCATACAAAACTCATCAAAGCTGGGTGCTCTTTCATTCATATGATCATCAACAGTCAACTTTTTTGCTGCTTCAGTAAACAGAAAATTCTTTCAGTTGCATGTCTGAATGCGGTGTCATGAATAATGGCGTAGAGCAATTAGGTGATTTTTCACCATGTAGTGGCTCATATTGGCCAACAGCTGAGTTGTGCCTATATACGCTTGTTATGTACAGGCCATTTGAGTGAACACTGATAAAACTTTCAGTTGCCTATTAATTAGAGGATGATTTCTTTGAATTGCATCACTTCTGGGGGAAGGCTTATTGATTCCAATGTTGTTAAACGACTTCGTCTTCCCTGTGTTCTTCTGTAAGCTTAGTTCCGTGGAGTTTAATCATAACATGAATGGCATGACACAGTAATTAATTTCGGGTTAAACACCTCTTATGTATATGGACTTTCTCTTTTGCTCCATTTATGTGCCCCAAAGTTTTGTTGTCCTTTCTATATACTCCGAGTTTCTCATTAGTCTTTTTTATATATCTTGAGTTTTATTTTTTGTCTTTTTATGTATTTTGAGTTTTAATTTTTGTCTTTTTTGTGTACCCAAATTCGTCAATTGTATACCCCGACTATTTTTTCTGTCAATTATGTACCCGAACTTTGAGAGTTTACGTCAATCGTATACCTCGGGCAGCACTTTGATGACGTGGTGTGCTGCCCGTTTATGGTAGGTTGCAAGTTGGTCCCTGAGTTTCTAAATTAATCATATAAGTCCTATATTAGTATACAATTTAGTACATATATTTTTTACTATTTAGAATTAATCCTTAGTATTATATGTAATTATTATTTACACAATATTTGATTCATAAATTATTTTAGTGCATAATAATATTTTTATTAAAATAATAAGCATATAATAATTTTTTTATAATAAATTTTGTAATACACAACTAGTTATATGTATAAATTAATGATTCAATACATAAAGAATATAATTTAATTTAACAATTTAAAAATTTAAAATTCGAAAAATAGTGAAAAAGTAGTCCCACTTTCCTAGTGGCGGACACAAGGGGGGCTGGTGGGTGCCATGGCCCCCAAAATTTTTATCATGAACTATTTTTAGTATATAAATTTATACAAAATAGTCCTTATCATGTTGATAGTTAGAGGTTAGAACTTAAATTTGGATTTATTTTATCTTTTTGGCCTCCTCAAAAATATTTTCCTGGGTCTGCCACTGCACTTGCCATGTATCAAAATAGTAAGAAGTTTGAAAATCGAATTCATAGCTTAACAGCTAGCACCACTTGCAAAATTAGAAGATTACAAAGTTAGAAAATATTTTAAGGTGAACAAAAATAATAAATTTCTATTATTAAATTATACATGAACATTATTAAATTTGATGTAGCTAACTACATACAGTAAATTATTATTATTATTATTATTATTATTATTATTATTATTATTATTATTATTATTATTATTATTATTATTATTATTATTATTGTTATTGTAATTGTAATTGTAAGAGACTATTTACAAGAGTATTAATTTTTTATTTCCTTTTGTGATTAATTATAATTTAGTAATTAATCGTATATAAGATAGAATTAGAACATTAAATATTGCACAAGCAATAGTTATGTATAACATTAAAAATTTAAACTAAAGTATTATTGTTCTTTAAAAAGGATTTGATTGAACAAAATAAAAATTTGAGGACTTAATTGTATAATATTAATGGACCTACATGATTAAATTTGAAATGTAGGGGGCAAATTAACATAAGTTATTGGCGGGCAGCATGCTACCTCACCAAAATGCTGTCCGGGGTATACGATTGACCAAATTTCAAAAATACAGGTATATAATTGACGGAAAAAAAAGTAGGGGTATACAATTGACGAATTTGAAAGAGTTTGGGTACCAATTATACCATTAGTCCGACTTTATTCATAACATGAATGGCATGACACAGTAATTAATTTCGGGTTAAACACCTTTTTATGTATATGGACTTTCTCTTTTGCTCCATTTATGTGCCCCAAAGTTTTCTTGTCCTTTCTATATACTCCGAGTTTCTCATTAGTCTTTTTTATATATCCTGAGTTTTAATTTTTGTCCTTTTTATGTATTTCGAGTTTTAATTTTTGTCCTTTTTGTGTACCCCGATTGTTAACTCGGAGTACATAAAAAGGATGCAAAAACTTTGGGGTACATAAACCGGACAAATGAGAGACTCCTAGTACATAAAAGGTGTTTAACCCAATTAATTTCATTACTTTGTTTGTTATGGAATGTATAGTGACCTTGTTTTTTTCTTTCTGGAAAAATGTAGTGACCTTGTTGATCTTGTATGAGATTTGGTTTAAACATATAAATACTTATGAAATCAAGATACTGTATAACAAAAAAATTTGAAAATTTGTTAAATAATTTTTTCTTTTTGGAGAAGTATATTTCATTTCATTCATCTTATTTACTTTTTGGCAAAGTTAATATTTTCTTTTTAAGTATCAATATTTTCTAAGGTTGTGTCCTTCCTGAGATAGTATCAAGAATGTTTTTTCATCACAATTAATTTTATAATATTGAGGTACTATAATTTCTCTTTCCTTTCTTCCGCTCAATAAATCATTACCATAACTTCGGCATTGACTTTTAATTATTTTTTCTGACTTTTCTAACATTCTGTAAATCTTAAAAAAAATTAATTCTTGGTTTCGTTAGAGACTAATGGTAAGTTAATAAAGTATTCTAGCATAAAAAAATAAAAGTATTTTATAATATAGTATTTTAGGTCAAGTAATTAACAAATGATATGCAACTCTCTCTATTAGTGACTTTTGTCACACAAAAATATTTAGACATTTTTCACTCACTAGTTTTTCCCCATTTTGATGCGGCAACACTATCAGGGCGAAGCTAAACAGCACCTCCAAAATCAATCAAAGTCACTAAGATTAGAAATCAATTCAACCAAAAGAGTTTTTAGTGTTAGAATAATTACTTTATGCCTCAAGTATCTTGATAAATTATTAGACAATCAAGGACAATAATCAGGTATAGAAGCAAGGCGTACCTGAATCCTTGATGAACAAACTTGAACGGTGACTTGAGAGGATTGGGGTCTCCCAAGATTTGGTTCCAACGCCTTGTGTGTTTTCCTGTGATGGGGCCGAGAAAACTGACGCAGGAATAATCTTGAGGACCACAACCCTGTATATTATTCTTTATATACTAGGTCAATTAGAGTGCTCATAAAACCCTAATTACTAGTATTGGGTTTCTACACATAAAAGCCCATACCAATGTAGATGTCTCTAGAGCCCAAAATAGATCTCTTAAATGGCCCCATAAAATTAGACAATCCATAATATAATTGTATTTAATAATATAATCCCATAATATTAAATAATCTCGACAATCTCCCACGTGGGCTATATTATTTTTGAGACAATGATATTCCATAGTGCGCACAAAAATGACTGTCTTTCTTGAAACATCTCCTTAAACAATCTAGTCCATCTACTACATTAGCATGGGATCAAAGCGGCATTCGTTACATTTATTCCTAACTAGACCCATCAATGGTTACCATACTAACACATTCAATGATATAGATCAAGTATGAATGTGTAGCATAGAAATTACATGTAATGTGATCATACATGCCTATCTCCAACTGGTCTTTAAACCTTATGAGATCAAATCATAATAACATGTTCAGAGAATAAATAAACCAAATGTACTTTATTCTGCAGAAATACCAAGTGCGTCCGAAAATAAGAACAACAAAATACAAACTCCCACTGAAACTGTATTTCGTCAAACAATGACGAATCTGAAGCTCATATGAGCAGTATGCTCATGAAAAACCTTAACTGGTAATCTCTAAAACAAAAGGGATAGCTATATAGCGTAGTATGAAAAAAGAAGAAAAAAGACACTAGAGAATGAATGAACATTCTGTGTTTATTGCTTACTGTGTATTGCTAGAAACAATGAAGCTGTGCCTTTATATAGGCTTACATCAGAATACATAACGAAAGTTAAAACAAAAGGGATAGCTATATAGCGTAGTATGAAAAAAGAAGAAAAAAGACACTAGAGAATGAATGAACACTCTGTGTTTATTGCTTACTTTGTATTACTAGAAACAATGTAGGTGTGTCTTTATATAAGCTTACATCAGAATATATAATGAAAATTTACTCACCTAATAAAGGCTTGTTATTTAATAGTATTAAAACCTACCATATGACTTACTTATTTTTGTAACAAATATCACATAAATTCTAACTAAGCTTTTGTGTAATAAATAAAGTAACATGCACTAATTTGTAACACTGCCCTTTAGCGCATGCTTGCGATCAACAACTCCGAGTGTAGTTCTGAAATATTCAAACTTAGGCACTCCAAAAGAATGATACCTGGTAACTTATACAATTGCTAGAACACCAAGAAAAATGGTTCACACAGACACAACACAAGCAGATTGTGTTAGTATTGGAGAGTACCATTTATTTTTCCCCCGTCCTCCAAATATAAAAAAAAGAAAAGAAGAAGAAAAAATAAAAGAGGAGAAAAGAAGGGGGCAAATGAGAGAAACATTTTCTCTTTCAAAAAAAAGAAGGAAACAAGAAAAATCTCCATTCGCACTCAATTTAAGAATCACTCAGAAGATGCATGACTTGGCTAGTATCACGGTAAGATTCCCTTTTCAACCAATTGCAACTTTGTTTTTCCCTTTTTCCTTTCTTTGCTAAACCTAACCCAAGCCCCATTTCAACCTAAATAAAAGTCCTTTTGATCCTTTTTTATTTTCGTCCTTGTCATTAGCGAAGATTGGAGAAAGAGCCTGCATATTTGACTAGTTTTTCTTCAAAACAAAAAAAAAATGCCAACATTAACCTTTTTTCGGCGAAATAAGAGGAAGGGGGAGACTTTGACCATTGATGTTGACACCAAATAAGGTAGTATCTGGTTTGTTGTGAGTTTTTCTTTTTGAGACTCTTTGCAGGTTGGAAATCTTGATCTCTTGGAGCGTTCGAAGAGTCTTTTGCGAATTTGAATTTTCGGATCCCGTCAGTCCCGGTGAGTGAGATCTTTTTACCCTTGTTTTCACGTTATTTGCTTGGGGACAAGCAAAATGTTAAGTTTGGGGTGTTGATGAGTGCATATTTGGCACTCGTTTTAGGGTATAAATTGTGACTTCTTATTGTTATTTTTAGTTATTTATTTATTTCTCTAGCATTTCCTTTGTTTATTTGAAATAAATCCCTCGTCCTAGATTTGATGCCCTTTCTGCAAGAATTTAAGAGAATCAGGGTCCATTGGAGAATGATTAATGAAAATTGGACATGTCTTGTAGTTCCGGCACAAGTTGCTTGCGGATCGCTCCTACATGACCTGCTTGTGCAGATTTGTCATGCCGATGTAGATGCCATCAGAAATTAATTAATTAATTCCAGAAAAATTCAAGAGAATAATTCATAAAAAGCCAGGCCCACAATATCAATTGCAAACCATTCCAAGCGGTTCCCTCACATCACCCTCTATGTGGGCATGCAAAGGGAATAATTGCACCGCGAGTCCTATAACTTTTTTCCAAAATTCATTTGAGTCCTTAAAGCGAAAAACAATTCATTCGAGTCCTACTATGTTTTAAAATGACACCAATCGAGTCCCCGTCCAAATTTCTGTTAATTTCTTCAGTTATCTTTGACTTTCCTTGGTCCACATCAAATCCACATCATTGCTGACGGAGATAATATGCCACATAGGCCACACATCAAAAACTTAAATAACAAATCCTTAATCTATTTTTTACTTAAAAACGAAAATAATAAACCATATCTAACCTAAACTGAACCTTCCCCAAATGGCAAAAAAAGCAAAAATCTTTTTAAAAAATCGTCAATTAATCAATAGCTTCATTCATTCCCCAAATTTCATATCCCAAAATCAAAAACACACAACCGAAAGAAAGGGACGATGAAGAAGGGGATAACACCGCCGTCATATCCCAAAATCAAAAACACACAACGGGAAGTCAATTAGCACGAGCCCCAAACAATCACAGAGAGCAAGACGAAATTGGCAGCAACACTTACCCCCGACGGGCTGCACGAGTTGCAGAGGAAGGAGAGAGGTCGGGAGGCACTACCTGAAAAAAGGAGCGCCGACGCCGCCGAGATCTGACAAGACCCAGCCGTACCTGAGTGCTGCTGCTGACGGAACAGGAGCCCCACCATGTGTTTCTGCCAGTAGGTCACCGGAGAGGTGACTCCTGTCGTGTTGTCGCTAGAATGGAGGAGCAGTTTCTAACAAGCCCCGGATGTCGCCGTCACTGCCGTGCATCGTCGCAGAAGGAGTGAGCTCGAGATGGATCTTCAAGAGCCGCCTCAAGCCCCGTCGTTACTGACCACAGGAGATGGTGGAGTGGTTGAGAGCACCTCTCCCGCGCCTTGCCGACCGCCATGAAGCGAACCACAATTGCAGGTAGCACTGGAGAAGAGTGCCGTTCGCCGGAGTCGAGGTACCGCGAACCACGGCCACCCAGTAGAGGTGAAGAAGTGGGGGAAGAAGAAACAAAAAAAGGAAAAAAGGAAAAAGATGAAGGTTTGATCTCTGTTGATGAGGGTTTGATCTCTCCCTTTCTCCCTCTCCCTCTCGGCAGCGGCGATTTGGTATGAAAGGGCAAGGCGGCGGACGGTGTAGGGGCGCGATTTGGGGAGAAAGAAAGAAGGTGGGTATGGGAAAAAAATTTGGCTGGTTTTATTTTGTTAAATTAATCTAATCCTAATTGTGATATTAATTGTTATTAATTGCTTATTTTATTTTGTTAACTTAATTTAATTGTCATTAATTATTATTTATTAATTGTTAATTTCAATTTTCGAATTTTGTTTTTTTTGTTTTTTAATTTCATTTCTTTGGTTTTCCACGTAATCAGTTAACTGCCAGGACAAAAATTTGAACAGGAACTCGATTAGTGTCATTTTAAAACGTAATAAGACTCGAATGAGTCGTTTTTCGCTTTTAGGAGTTAAATGAATTTTAGAGAAAAGTTATAAGACTCGGTGCAATTATCCTACGTGCAAAGCAACCAAAAGGAGAAAGTGGTCAAAGGAAGATCATGAAATGCGCCACCTACCAAGTGCAAGTGGACTTGGCCATTTTCTTTTGGCATGTTTGTTGTGAGCTCCCACACGTGGCTTCTCCATCTTTGCAACCTAAAGAAACAAATTGGCCAAATGCTATTTTTAGCATGCATTACGTGGACTATTTTTAGCATGCAACCAATTGGTCAAGAAGACCAATTCATGCGCCATGGTCTGCTGCTGCGCGCGAGATGAGTGCCTGGCCAATCATTTGCCTTTGACTTGGCATGCATTTCCAACCACAAGGTGGCTCCCACACAGCACTATAAAAGCTAAGGCAATTCAAGACTTGGGACAACATTCACTTTACGGCAAACTCACGCATTAGCTTAGGACTATTTATTTTCTCTATAACCAAATACTATTAGCTTTCTAGTTTGAGTTGGGCAATTATTTTGGGAAGATCTCGTCTTCAGTTCAGGTTGGCTTATTTATTTTGTAATTAATTTTCCTCCTAGAATTTAAATGATGTCTTTTTATGTAATTATTGTTAGTGTGATTAAGAGTTTAATTAAGTAATTAATTAAGATTATTTCTAAAAAAAGTAATTAATTAAAACTAATCTTGTTTAGTGTATTTTTGATGATTATTCAATGACTATTATATTATTTTGAAGATTAAGAAACGTTTTGGTAAGCTTTGTGTGTTTTTAGTATTGGCAGAAAAATTTGGTTTCTCGCAGAAACCAAAACCAGGAACATTTGGCTTCACCGCATCGACCAAAAGGTCGCTTTCTGGGCAGTTGGCGTTGTGGAGAAAAAGATCAGAAAAGTGGTCCTCACATCCTCTCTCACCTTTGGAAGATCTGGTGGTCCATATTTTCTATTTTTGGAAATCTTTTTGGAGAAAGATAATTTCTGCCTAAGAAATATCCAGATTTGGCTCATCTACGTGGACAGTTTAATTAATGGAGCAAGAAGTCAACTCGTGTACCACCAGGAAGCCTACTAGCCGTTGAGAGACACTCCTCCCCATCCTTAGAATCTATAAATAGAGGATTGAAGCCTCACAGCAACTCAACCTAGCCATTCAAGAGATTTTAAGTTGCTATAAGTGCTTACCTTGAGAGAAATTCTTTGTGCTCAATTTGTGTAACTTCTTGAGTGAGTCACTCTTGAAGCTTTGATTAGTGAAAGGTTGTAATCAACAGGATTAGGGATTAATCTTGTTGGGTAGACAAAGTTAGGTTCAACTTTGGGTTAAGTTTGGCAAGTTCAGCCTGCAAAAACTTGTATACCATAGGTTATTTGGCTCGCCTGCAAAAGCTAAGTTAGTGGATAGTTAGAAATCCTAAAGGGGGGACCTTTAGGTAGTGGATGTACTCCTAAGTGAGGAACCACTATAAATTGTCTGTGTCCTTTGCTTTTCTATCTTCATTATTGCAGTTCCATTCAGTTTCACATTTGGCTTCAGTGTCGAGCCAAATCTCAGAAAAGTCGAAAAAGAGGAAAAGCTAATTCAACTCCCCCTTCTTAGTCTTTTCTGGGCCAACAATTATTTCTTCTCATTCTATGTCTATCTAATTTTCTTTATCTAGGATTAGGGGATAATCTTGTTAATAATTTCCATGAATATTTAATACAATATTATTGCTTTAATTTATTCTTCTTTGATTCGGTTAAGGGCTCTTCACTATGTTAGTTGCCTGATCACCAATTAGCATAAATTTATAATAGGAAAATGTTAAGTGACAACATCATTTGCCTATAGAAAATCGTAGACTGGGCTTTAGAAACCGACCTCGGGGGAGGCGAACCTTCTATTGGAGATTTAGTAGGTGAACAACTTAATGCTCTTAATTTATTTTAACACTGGCAAATGGATAATGGAAATAAATTAGGAAGGGATTTTACGACGCTACGAGAGTAGGTCACTGATCTAATTTAAATTTACTATTTCTTTCAAAGAAGTTTATTTTCCAAATTTAATACCAGATTTTACACAGACAAGTTGTGTAGTGACAGAACATAGATTGGTTGTGTTGCACGTAACTGCATGGAAGTTTTGGCAAGGGATTCCCCAAAGTCCTAGGTGTTTTTATTCATTGTTAACTCGTTTATTATTCTTTGTTGTTTACTTTTCCAATCTGTTTACATCAATCGACTCCTCTTCGAGGCATAATTTCTAGATAATCACGAATCACATTGTCAGTAGTACTTAGCAAAGATCCCTATGAGATGACCTTAAATGCTACAACACCCTGTATACTTGCAGGAAGCTATCATTCCTCCTGGAGTCCAACAAAATCCAAATAGGAAGAATGTAGTGTGCAAGCTGAAAAGGTCACTATACGGACTAAAGCAGTCGCCACGAGCTTGGTTTAGGAGATTCTCAACCACTATGAAGGAATTTGGTTATAAACAAAGTAATTCAGATCCTGTTCTATTTATAAAATGAAATGAGGATAAGGTGATGATTGTATATGTTGATGATATGGTTTTGACATGAGACGATCCAAATGAGATGGCCGCTTTGAAAGAGTACTTGGCTACCAAATTTGAAATGAAGGACTTGGGACAACTCAAGTATTTTTTAGGAATTGAAATAGCAAGATCCAAACATGGGATTTATCTCTCCCAATGGAAGTATGTGTTAGACCTTCTCAAAGAAACTGGGATGCTCTCTTGCAAACCTGCAGAAATACCTATTGAAATGAGTGACAAGCTTGGGATTTATCCAAACTAAGTACCAACTAATAAAGGCCGGTATTAGCGTATAGTTGGGAGATTAACTTATTTGGCACACACAAGACCAGATATTGCATATGCAGTTAGTGTTGTGAGTCAATTCATGAGTACACCTAGTCAGGAACAAATGAATGTTGTGTATCGAATTTTGAGATACTTGAAGAACTCTCCAGGAAAAGGGTTGCTCTTCTCAAAGAATGGAAATCGAGGAGTTAAAGGTTATACAAATTCTGATTGGGCTGGTGATCAAACAACCAGAAGATCTACGTCAAGCTACATTACTTTCGTAGAAGGTAATTTAGTCACATGGAGAAGCAATAAACATAAGGTGGTAGCACGATCCATTGCAGAAGCAGAATTTCGAGGCAAGGCGCAAGGTGTTTGTGAAATGTTATGGATCAAAAGTATCTTTAGGATTTAGGGGTGGAAATTATCGAACCTATGAAATTGCACACAACCCTTGAGCAACATAATCGTACCAAGCATATTGAAGTTGATCGTCACTTTATCAAGGAGAAGCTTGACGAGAAGATCATAAGTTTTTGTTTTGTAAAGTCTGAAGATCAATTAGCAGATATACTGACAAAGATAGTTTCAGGAAAGGTATTCCATTCTGCAATTGACAAGTTGGGCATGATAGACATCTATGCACCTAGAGGTGAGCACGGAGCAGTATCCGTTCCATTTGATAATTTCAGATCGGATATCCAAATATTTCGGATCTTTTTTTTCGGAAATCCGTTCCATTTTAATCCTCGGACTCCACATTTTTCGGATACCATATTTTTTGGAGCGGATATTACGGATTTTCGGATCTCCACGGATACATTGATTTTCGGATTTTCGGAGCGGATTTTACGGATTTCCGGAATGGGTCTTATTTGAACTACATTCAACCACTAAACAAGTACAAAAATATAAGAGGATTCACACATAATTGACTATATAAATAGAAAATAATTCAATATTTGGTAATTAGTACATGTCAAATCTATTTTACATAACTTATTGTTCCTGTCATATGTTTTATTAATTGCAACTACAAAAAAAATTTAAGAGGAAAGGGTGCTGAATTAAAAACAAAGTGCAAACCGAACCGATGTACTAATATGAAAGCGTTGCCGTTTACACTTTACCTATTTAAAAAAAACCGTTTTACATATTTTAAATAAAGAGAAAAAATTATTTGCACACTTCTTTACCTTTATTAAATTTTACCATTCACTTTTTGCAAAACTTTTGCTTTATTAAATATGAGAGATGATTTTTCAGAAATTTATATTAGTGTTACGTCTTTTTATTTATTACTTTTTTCATAGGTTTTATCTTAAAAATTAACATAACGTAATAGTTTTTGTAACAAGGTAACTGTAGGATAAATATTTTACTATTTTTTCTCAAAGTACTATTACACTTTATATAAATTTTAGATTAATGTAATTTTTTAATTTGTACTAGCATCTGTAATTCATAATATTTACTTTATACAACTCATACAATAAACAAATTTTTCACTGGACATATATCTATTTTTCTTAAATATTAATTCTATTTTATTTTATTAGTATAATATTTTTTTTATAACAAGGCAATTATGTAAGGATAAGTTTCTTATACTTTTCTCTCAAAATATTTTCATACATTTTATAAACATTAAAATTTAGGTATAATTATCTTTTTATTAACTTATGTGAATATTTTTAATTCAAAACTTTCACCTTACATAAGGCATAGACTAATCAATTTTTTCTTGTGATATGCACCTTTTCTAAAATAGTAATTTCATTCCCACTTTAATAGTGAAATATTTTTTTGATAAAAGATAATTATTTAAGGATAAATATTTTGTGATTTTCTCTCAAAATATTTTTATACTTTATATAAATTTTAGATTTATGTATGATTATTTCTTATTTATTTGCACGCACATATTTCAATTCATAATCCTCACTTTATATAGCGCATAGAATTATTGTTTTTTTTTATGGGACATGTACCTTTCGTTATAAATATCAGTTCCATATCCATTCTATTTCTTTTTTTTTCTAACTTATAAATCTTATAATGTAAGTGACTAATGTAATTTAATATTATTTATAACTTGAGAAATAATAATATAAGGATAAATATTTTATTATTTTTTATAAAAAATGACTTTTTATATGGATTTTAAATTTATTTTTAATTTTTTATCACTAAATTTACTAATCTCATAATTTTTTGTGCATATTCTAATTCTAATCTTCAATTCTTATTATATATAATATATATTAATTTACTTATACGGATTTTTCGGATATCCACGGATTTTCGGATTAAAAATCAATTCCGTTCCATTTCTCGCCAAACAAAAAAAATCCATTCCATTCCATTCCATTTGGTTTCGGAACGGATCGGATATCATTTTTCTGGAACGGATTATTCGGTTTCGGTACGGATTTCGGATTTTCGGATTTTTTGCTCACCCCTATATAATGCACCTACTTGAGGGGGAGTGTTGGCATGATTTACGGAATCAAGCTTGAATTGTGGCATGATTTACGGGGTCAGGCTTAATTGTACAAATCTCCTAGTTGGCGGTAGTTATTGTCCTTGCTATATTAATCATTGTAAATTTATATATAAGAACATGCCCTATAACAATAAAAATCATCAGAAAATTCCCCAAAATTCCTTTCTATTGTATGTTGACTTTATGCTTTGATATCTTGTTTGAGATTCATTACATGATTTTCTGAGTTGGAGGGGTGAACATTGGCAATTTCTGTGACGAGCTTTAATTTATCGAAGTTCATATTGGCTCCACTGGTTATGGCCACAACATTTTGTCCTCGGATGCCATAATGTTTGCAGTATGCTTCAGCTCCAGCAAGGGAAAGAGCACCTGCAGGCTCCAAGATGCTCCTTGTCTCATCAAACATGTCCTGCGACACACAAAAGCATAATTAAGCCAAATTGCAGATCGGCCACTAAATAGTTTTATGGCATATATACATACACATACATAATTCAACAAAAAAGGACAATAATAATATACATGATAATAATTAAGTCGGCATATATATAGCCAAGCAGGAGATGTAACAAACAAGAAGAATCCAGCCAAATTGGAAAGCAAAAACCCAATCTTTTGTCATATATATACACATTTAATTACCAAAGAATCAGAACATTAATCATACTCATGGAGAGAGAGAATATATGTATATATAATTACCTTTATGGAGGCACAAATAGCATCACGGCTTACAAGAACAATGCCATCGATTAGTTCCTTGCAGAGGCGAAACGTTTCCTCACCAACCTCTTTGACGGCAACTCCATCTGCAAAACCTCCAACATGTTGCAACACCACCCTCTCCCCATAGTACAGTGACAATGCCATGGCATTTGCATCGGAGGGTTCCACCCCAATGATCTTTACCTGCATGCATGCGTCGTCCCATTGCGGGAAAGAAATGAAATGACATTATATATGCATAAATTGTAAATCAAAGCCCCTATATGTATCATGTACCTCTGGATAAACTCTCTTCACAAAAGCAGCAATACCAGCAATGAGTCCGCCACCGCCAACCGGAACGAAGATGGCATGAATTGGGGCTTGCTGTTGCATTTGCCGAAGAATTTCCATCCCAACAGTTCCCTGACCTACAATGACATCTGGGTGATCAAACGGCGGAATGAACGTTCGCCCCTCCTCTTTGCTTCTTTGTTTCGCATATGCCTGTGCCTCATCGTATGAATCACCAACCAAAACAACCGTGGCCCCTAACCTCTCAGCAGCTTGCCACTGTACGGACGTAGTGATTAACAATTAGTCACGGCGGCTGCCTATCTTAACCATCCAAACCAAAAGAAAATTTAAAGAAATTGTTTACCTTAATTTCAGGTGTTGTGAGGGGCATAGCAATCACGGCAGTACAACCCAATCTTTTGGCGGCCAAGGCCACACCTTGCGCATGGTTTCCAGCGGAGGAGCAAATAACTCCAACTTCCAACTTTTCTTTTGGCAGTTTGGCCATCATATTGTATGCTCCCCGCAGTTTAAACGAGAACACCTAGAGTAGAACAACAAAGATCAGTAATTAACAGGACCTACCGCCAAACCATGCAAAGCGTACAGCATATATATATATATATATATATATATATATATATATATATATATATATATATATATATATATATATAGGATTTTTCTATGGTGCTCGATGAGTACCATACTCATCGCGGTTATGTACATTGGATATGAATGGTTAAATGATGACCGTTAGATATGATAATTTTATAATAATATTATTTTTTATATTTTTATATTTTTTTTATTTATACAAAAAATATTTTAGGTAGGAACTTATCTAAGATGGTAAGATCTCAAATATTATGATAGTTGTTATATTAGTAGTTACTCTTCTTAATAAGAGGTCGACCTAGTAATTTTTATAGGTCGACCTAGCAATTTTATAAATATATGCTTTATTTTGGAGATTTAATAAAAGGTCTACCCATTAACTTATAGGTTAACCTATCAATATTGATGTTAAGGTTGACCTGTTAAACGAACGGGTCGACCTATTATATTTTCTTTTTATGGTCACCGTTGAAAGGACTATATAAGGTTGACCTGTTAATTGAAGGGGTCGGCCTATTATTTTTTTTTATGGTCACCGTTGAAGGTATTAACCTAATATGTATAGACTTGTTTAATTGTGAAAGGTCGACCTGATTAACTAAAGGGGTCGACCTGATTAATTGAACTGTTAGGTTGACCTGACCTGTTAATTTAAACGTATTGACCTATTAGGTTGACCTGTGATTTTAATGGGTTGACCCATTAATAATAATTAGATCGACCTCCTAAAATGAATATGTCTACCTAGACTCTTATTAGTTTTCAAATAAGTTATAAATTTAAGTTTTCGATTAAAATGGAAATAAAAATATTCTTAACTAAGGAAAGTATTTATTATTATTTGAATTCTTCAAACTAATATTATATAAAATTTAATTAGTAAATAATAATTATGGTGAGTACCGTACTCACCATGGAATGACCCATATATATATACAATAATGCTAGTGTTAACTAAGACTTTTTTTAGTAAAAGAGTTTTACTGGCATATACATATTGGTTGATTTTATTAAGATTCCAGGTCATCCTTTCTTTCATCTATTATTTCTATAATTAGAATTTTTATTATAAAAAATTATATCACAAGATTTTGACCATCTCTTATCTTTTCTTTCTCTTTTTTTTTCAAATATAAATCTTTAAAACTCTTTTACTATCTCCCACCTTTCCATATTTTTCCTGCTTCCTTTTTCTATTTTCTCTATATTTTCTTTTTATTTATTCTTTTTTCCTGTCACCCCTCTTCCAAATTTATCTCACTTTTTATCCATTTTTTAAGCTAATTGATTAACTTAGGATACATTTGAAACTCCGCAAGTCTAGAAGAAAAAGGGATAAGGAATTAAGACAAGAAAACTACTTGAAAAAAAAAAAAGATACAACACAAATTGAAAGAATCCTAAAAAAAAAAAAGACAATCCGAAATGATTATGATTAAGAATTAGAGATTATTTTTTGTAATATTTTCATCCTTTGAATTCTCTTGATGTAATGAATCAAGAGAGGAGGTATACAAAATCTAAATTTGAAAATAATATATTAACATATTATGATGAAAACAAAACCCTTGCATTTGATTAAGAGAAGAAATAAGCGAAACTTAGATTCAAAAAGAGAAAGGAGAGAAAAAAAAGTATTGGGAAGGGAAGGTGGGGCAAAAAAAAAATGGAAAGGAAAGAGATGGTCAAAATTTTGTAATAAGATTTTTTATTTTTATAATGAAAACACACTAATTATAGAAATAACTAATAAAAGAAAAGATGATGTGGAATAATAATTAAATCAACCAATGTGCATATGCCGGTAAAAGTCTTTTAATAATTTTTTTTTTGTAACTCTAGCATTATATGAATATATATACATAATAATTAAGTCGGGAAAACCAAGCCATGCACATAATAATAATAATAATAACTAGTGAGGACTGATGACACTTACAGGCTGCAAATCCTCTCGCTTCAGCCAAACATTGACCCCGATTCTCTTAGTAAGCTTTGGAGCCAACTGCAAGGGGCTCTCTATGGCCACCTCATACACCTTGGAGGACAGAATGTTGGTCAGGTATCCCATCGCATCTGTACCCCACGTCGCAGCTACCTCATTTTGATCACTCTGGCTCCGCACCACGGGGGCCGGCACTGCCCGAACCGGGTCGCCAGCGGGAAGGTGCACTTGTGGGGAATCTGGGCCCACCGTGTTAATTATGACCACGGAGGGAACCGCCTCCAGCGGGCTGTCGAGATGGGAATTAGCTAGGAGGCCTCTTGGAGTACTCTTTGTGGTTGCTGCTGTTATTATTAGCGGCTTCTGTTCCGTGGTTGCTTTTAATTTTGCAAGGCCGGCGCTACTGATGAACTGCTTCACACGGCAGCGTCCGGTCATGCTGCTGCTACTCGGGGCCAACTTGGAGGGTTTTGGGCGAAAGAGTGTTGGGTTCTGGGAGGATGGCACCACACTGACACACTCCATACTTAATTATCTGTTCAGTGGTTTGGTTGGTTTGAATCTGCTGGACAAAGAGAGGGTGTTCCAAGGATGAGGTGGTGGAAAACTCGGGTTCTGCAAGCAAAGGCCTCCAGCTGATCGATCTGGTCATCTCCCCCTCAACTTGAGCATCCTAATTTATAAGAAGCATGATGAGTGTTAATTTGTTGTAATTAATGGCCAGAGGTTTGTATATTGTAATTGCTCTGCTGAGAGTTTGAACTTCGATGCTACAACCTTTACAGTGGTCAACCGTGCATGGGAAGTGGGTATTCTCCTTTGTGTTTGGACTTGATACTTGATTCATTCATCTTCAGTTATAACCCGGATGGAGTGCTTAAGACTCAAAATACAATTCAAATCATATCCCTTGTAAATCCCTTCTGCGCAAGATATACAATAATAGTCAAGGATAAATATATTGTACTCACCTGATATTTGATTTTCTGCTATCCGAACATCCAAATCATCATTTTGGTTCTTTCATTTGTTCGTTATTGTAATTAATTAAGGACCTATTCAAAACTTGACAAAATCACAGCACATGGAGTACTTTTGGAACACTGTTGTCATGTTTCTTTAGTACATCCGCAATCCTAAAATTTACTCATTCCCCGAATGCTAAACCACCTTCAATCCCACTACAGTCTCATTGGGACAAGAGCACAAAAATTGTTTAATTGTCGATGCAAAGACAAGCAAAGTGTCAATGAGTTACTATACTGATTGAGTGTGATCAGACACTCACCTGTAGTTCTCTGCTCTCTGTTTCTTCTTTTTATTTTATTTTATTTTATTTTATTTTAATTCCTTCTTGGGGTGGGGTGTCATGAGATTCTGCTGCGTTGTTTGTTTGCGGCGACCGTGCAAAATAAAATTTGGGGCAGTTCCCTTCCAACTGTCATATTCTGCAGGTTGAACTCTTATAGTCTGTTTGGTATCAAATCCAAAGTGGAAATAAATTCAATTTATTAAAAATTTAAAATTTGAATTTATTATGAAATCAATTCCAATATCTGTTATAATTTTTAATAATGAGGGATTGAATTCAATTCTAATGTTTGGTATAAATCAAATTATGAATTGAATTATTAAAATACCTAACTAGTCCTTTTGCTAAAAAAATGTTTTCTTTGGTTCTATTTGTAAATGCAACAAAATTGTAGAGGTATTTTTGTCATTTAGACATACCAACACTTGGTCAACCAAAAATGAATTCCAATTCCGGGCCATCCAGCTCTAATTTGAAATATTTATTAAATATTGATTCAAAAATAAAAAATAGAATTCAATGTTGACCAAAAATTGAGTTAATCACTTCCTAATGTTGATTAGTGGATTAATCTTGTTTTGTCATGGGTCATGAATGGTTTTAATGGCTAACAAATTACAAGTGTGCTTTTAGTCTTCCTTGTATTGATTTTAGCTTATAGGAGGAACTATGGTTTTGGTAAAACCATATCTTAGAAACACGCCAATTGGTAGTGGAGCAGCGTTCTCAGTTCAAAGGAGAAAAATCCAGAGACAAAGATCATGGCTTTCGAGGGTACAAGTATCAACAAGGCACCATACTTTGATGGGGCAAACTTTGACTATTGGAAGTTTCGGATGAAGATCTTTCTTGAAGGTAAAGATATCGAGATGTGGTATATTGTTCAAAATCCTTACAATAGACATACAAGAGAGAAGCATCTCTGGTCTGAAGAGGAAATGAGGAGAGCAAAGCTAGATGCTCAAGCCAAAAATGCTCTCTTGTGTGGAATCAGTGAGAGCGAGTTTCAAAGGGTTAGATCCTGTGAAACTGCTCATGATATATGGAGGCTATTATGCATTACTCATAAAGGCACAAATCAGGTTAAGGAATCAAGGCTCAATCGCTTGAAGCGAGACTATGAGCTCTTTCAATTGGTTCCTGAGAAACCATACAAGTAATGGATACTCACTTCACCATGCTTTGCAATAACCTTGCATTACTTGGAAAAGTGATGACACATAGAGAAAAGGTTGCGAAGATTATGAGGTCGTTTCCTAAAGAATGGGAACCTAAAGTGACTGCTATTGAAGAAGTTCAAAACCTAAACCTCCTTTCTTGTGATGAACTTATTGGCAAGCTAATCTATCATGGTGACAAAATTGTTGAACCAAAAAGAAAGGATGTTGCTTTGAAGAAGCAAGAGCCAATCGATGGTGATGATAGCGACTCCGATGTAGCTCTTCTCTCTAGAAAATTTGCGAGATATCTTAAGATGAAAAAGCAGCTCAAAGGAAAGACATCTAAGGAGGTGAAGGCTGACGAGCAGGATGCAATCGACCTTTGGTGTGCTTTGGAACCCTTGGTGTGCTTTGGATGCGATCGGCCAGGGCATATCAAATTAGAATGCCCTTACCAAAAGAAGGGAAGATCTAGTTTTTCAAAAACCAATGGAAAGAAAGCGATGACCGCTTGGGACGATTCTGATTCCTCCAACGATTCTGACATGGAGGAGGAGACAAATCTTTACATCATGGCACATGAAGATTCTGAGATAACTAATTCCACTGACTTCAATCTTAATGAATCACTTGAAACATTTGATGAGTTGCATGTTAAATATAAGCAAGTTGTTAGGAAGAACAAAGAGTTTAAGAAAAAAAATTGATTTACTTGAGTTTAATGAGGAAGCCTATAAGAATGAAAATGAGAAACTTAGGCTAGCCAACTTTGATGCTATGAAAATCTGTGATAATTTAAAAACTGAAAAGTTTGCTTTAAAGAATGCATATGATGAACTCAAAAAGAGTTTTGCTAGTAAGAGTGATATGTGCAATGTGCTAACAAAAGAAAAGGCTGCTCTTGAGAAACATGTCACTGACCTGATATCATCTCTTGAGAAATTCACTAGTGGAACTAACAATCTAAACATGTTGTTAGGACAGAAAAGGCACTCAGCACAAAAAGAAGGAACAGGTGCTACAGGTGTGGTTTTTAACAAACCATATCATTCTGTGCAATTTGTTAGGGCTGATTCTAGTATGCCATATAAACCGGACACCTCACATTGGGTTTATAACAAATCACATGTGTCTGTGAAAACTATAACTCCTAGCTTAAACATGTCTCAGAGACCAAATTTGGTTGTTAACAAGCCAAATAGGATGAGGAAGTCCTTGAGACGAGATATGGTTGCTAAGAAACCAGATCATAGAAAGCAATCATACCAATTTAGGAGATACACATATGGATACGCTTTTAGGAAGAACATTTATACTCATTATCATGCACCTAATATTAGATGTTATTATTGTGGAAGGCATGGGCATGGTATTAGAAATTGCATGCTCAAAAAGAGAGATGAAAATATTAGAAATGTGTGGATTCCGAAAGGAACCAAATCTAACCCTAAAGGACCCAAATTGGTTTGGGTACCTAAAATCCTATTGCTTCTGCAGGAAACAGGGGATGAATGGATATTAGATAGCAGATGTTCAAAGCATATGACTGGTGAAATATCCAAATTCTCATCCTTAAGCAAGAAAAGTAGAGGAAAAATAACTTTTCGGGATAAGTCCAAAAGGCAGACACTCAGATTTGGTAATATTGATTCTAAACCTACCATTGAAGATATGTGTTCGTCATTGTTGATGGTTACTCAAGATTTACATGGGTTTTGTTTCTAGCTAAAATAGATCATGCATGTTATGAATTAGGAACTCCTGTCAGGCGTCTACAAAATAAAAAAGGTTATAAGATTTCAAAGATAAGAAGTGATCATGGAGGAGAATTTGATGATCTTGTCCTCAATCATTTATGTGAGCAAAGTGGCATAGTCCATACTTATTCGACTCCTAGAACACCTCAAAAAAATGGGGTTGTTGAAAGGAAGAATCGAACCTTACAAGAAATGGCTAGAACCATACTTAATGAGTATAGGTTACCTGTATATTTTTGGGCAGAGGGTGTGAACACAGCATGCAACATTTTAAAAAGAGTATCTATGCGTCCTTTAATCAAAAAGACACCTTATGAGATATGGTATGATAAGAAACCAAATATTGCCTACTTTCGGGTTTTTGGATCTAAATGCTATATTTTGAATACCAAAGACAACCTGGATAAATTTGATGCAAAATCTGATGATGGAATATTTCTTGGTTACTCCCCAACTAGTAAAGCTTATCGAGTCTATAATAAGAATACTATGGTTGTTGAAGAAATCATGCATGCTTTTTTGATGAAGTTGATCCTTGTGATTTAAGTAATGATGAAGATGTAGATGTTATCCCTGAAGCTCAACCATAGGTTGTAAACATTGATCTCTCATCTGATGAAAAGGATGAGGAACTGCCTGTCTTGGTTCTGCAAGATGCATCACAACAACGACATGGAGAAAAACCAATTCTCACTGGACTTGCATCGACTTCACAACGAAATTATGGAAATGTCAGAGCACCTAGAGGACTATCAACTGATGCTATCTTTGGTGACATCTTTAGAGGAGCGACTACAAGGTCCTTTATGCAAAGTGTGAACACCTTCTTGAGTTGAGTAGCAGTTAGGTGGAAAAGTCTTCTGTACTTCTATAAAGTCTTTCCTCTTACTTGTTCATCAATTCAAACCGTTGAAAGTATTTTTTAATTACTTGGAGGACCACACGCAACTTGCACAAAAGGTTGAAAGTGACAGCACGTGGATATGGTTGCAACAAAAATCAAGTGGCGTGTTCTGAGATATGGTTTTAGCAAAAACCATAATTCCTCCTATAAGCTAAAATCAACACAAGGAAAGCTCAAAGCAATCTTATTATTTGTTAGTCATCAAAACAAATTATCCACCATGACAAGACATGGTTAATTCACTAATTAATATTAGGAGGTGATTAACCCAATTTTTGGTCAACACTAAATGGGTTGTATATATTTATTAATGATTTTGGTTTTTGAACCTAGGTTTTTTAAATAGTCTAGCTACAACCCACAAATTTAATAATTAGTTTTGATTTTTTAATTTAATAAAACATATACGTATTGTTCAAAAATTAGTAAGCATATTTGAGATTTTATTGTATAAAGACAATGTTTCTTTCGAGTCCATTGTATTAAGTCACTATCTTTTATAGCTCCATATTTTAAAATTTGAAATATTCATTAAATAAAATATAACAAATTTGACTTATTATTATTATTATTATTATTATTATTATTATTATTATCATTATTATTATTATTATTATTATTATTATTATTATTATTATTATTATTATTATTATTATTATTGTTGTTGTTGTTGTTGTTGTTGTTATTACTATTACTACTATTATTAATTGCTTATTATTTTAAAAAAATAATAAAATTTAGAATAATTGTGAATACCCTACCCAAAATCACTTGTGCCTATTCACCTAATCCTTTCACCTTCTTCATCGGGTCAATCCCATGACATTGGACTCGCCACCCAAGTTTTATTAAGGACAAAACTTGGAAACAACCTTCATATGACTCCTTTAGGCTATATGGCCATAGCGAACCAAAGTCATGGGATCGGGGGTTCGTCACAGATGCGAAGGTGTTAGGCACCCATCCATGTTGGGTCGAGACTATGTCCAATTGTAAAATGCAAGCGTGCCTAGTGCAAGTGTGCATGTGTGGAAGATAGTGAGAAGGGGAGAAGAAGAAGATTTGGCTTGCATCCCGTTGTAAAACCGAGACTATCTACGTACCTGAGTGACCGGAGTCAAAGCCACGTAGTTCTAAACATGGCACTAATCGGCCACTTACATCATCAAAAGCAACAGTATACAATCAGCAAAAAATCAATCAAAAGAGTTTAGTGTTACCTCTTGTAGCCCTCCTCTAGCTCCTTGCAATGGGTCGAGTTCTACACCCACCTTCTTGTCGTTCCTAAGCTCATTGGTTGGTCCTCTTCTTGACTCCTCCTTGCTAATATACTGCTGCTGCCTCCCACGAAATTCCTCCAGAGTTTCTGCCTAAAAATATGTTTCTAAGCTTGGAGAAGTAGAGTTTCTCCAAGCACTCAAGGCTTATAGGTGTGTTTGTGAGAAAAGTTTGTGATCCCTTGAAATGTGTGTGAGGGGTCATATTTATAGTGTTCTGGGAAGCCTAGGGGCGTCGACCTGCTTAATGGCGAAGAATATACCCGAATATCTGGTCAAAAACCGCCTAGGATCGAAATTAGAAATAAAATCGGAGATTTGGACGAATCTGGGAAGCCATGACCGCCGCTGCCGGCGGTCATCCACTGCATGACCGCCAGTGTCGGTGGTCTTGACTGGATGCCCACCAGCACCTGGCGGTCGTCGCGAGATGACTGCCGATTGCCCCGCGTGTCACCCGTTCTTTCCATTTTCGAACCCCCAATCCCCCTAATTCAGCCCTGATTTGATCCTACCACGGAATTAACCCCTAATCAACCCAGAATCACTCAATTACTTGATCATCACTCCCTTAAATCATTCCAAGATTGATTGATTACAAATTTAACACCTATTTCCTACTAAATCATACCAAAAACAATATTTCTTCATAAATGATGATTTAGCTCTGATTCTCCACGAAAATCAGAGCTAAGATTAGTCTTCAAGCAATGTGCTAATGGACTAATTAAACTCTAGAGAACTAACTTGGGCCCTTAAACTCATCTTTAACCCAAAGATAAATCATCTCATTAAAATTGGATTAAACATAGACAAAAGGCCCAAAAAAACACATTTCAGCCTAAATAAACCTTATTATATATTTTATCCTAAGATTAAATCATCTCATTAGTCTTAGTACACCAATATACAAAGGCTCAAGTCACTAAAATATGTTACTTCCACTAAGATAAATTCTTGACATGCTTTATTCCTTGGACTAAATCATCTCATTACCCCTAGGTTCAGACATTTAAAATCTAACTTTCGTGGAAAATTCGTGGGTCAAATTTGGGTGTTCACAGATGCCCCTCATTGATGAGTCCTTAGGAACTAATGACGAAACAACATAAGAAAGGAACAACCAAATTTGTATGATAAATGTGTGGCGTGTGTATCGGGTGTTGGAGCATCCCATGCTCCTCTTCAGGAATCATCTCATCCTAAAGTTTTGAAGGACTGGCCTTCGGTTTCTGGGAATCATCTCGTCCCAGGTTTTCGGGAATCATCTCTTCCCGAGGTGATAGAATCATCTCATCTATCGGGTTGTGACAAGGAATCATCTCATTCTTGTCAGCTAGGTTTCGATTTGGGAATCATCTTATCCCAAGCCAAGGTTTTCGGGAATCATATCATCCCAATGGCTTCGGCAACGACTTCCGTCAGAAATGCCGTTTCACAGCCTAGTTATCTAGTCCCTAGGCATCTCATGCCACTATCATCATCTAAGATGTTGCTCTGCGACTGTGTTCTCTGATCACATGCCCCTACATCTCTCATCAGAAAGGTTCCACATTGTGGCTTGGTTGTCGGGAATCATCTTATCCTATCGTTTGTCTACTCAACATTTCGGTTTGGGAGTCATCTCATCCCAGGGTTTGATTTTGTGTGCACCGGGTAAACGGCTTTGGTATTGCGTGTACCAGGTACACGGCTTTGGTTTTGCGTGTATCGGGTACACGGCTTTGATGTTGCGTGTACCGGGTACACGAATTTGGTTTTATGTTTCCTCAGGTTTGTTCTTTCTCATCTCTCAGTTTTGCGTGTACCGGGTACACGGCTTTGGATTTTACGTGTACTGGGTACACGGCTTTGAGTTTGCGTGTTCCGGGTGCACGACTTTGGTTTTACGTGTACCGGGTACACGGTTTTGGTTTTGCGTGTATCGGGTACACAGCTTTGGTTTGGCGTGTACCGGGTACACAACTTTGGCTTTGCCTGTACCGGGTACACGGTTTGGGTTTTGCGTGTATCGGGTACACAGCTTTGGTTTTGCGTGTACCGGGCACACGGCTTTGGTTTTGCGTGTACCGGGCACACGGCTTTGGTTTTGCGTGTATCGGGTACACGGCTTTGGTTTTGCGTGTACCAGATACACGGCTTTGGTTTGGCGTGTACCGGGTACACGGCTTTGGTTTGGCGTGTATCGGGTACACGGCTTTGGCTTTGCGTGTACCGGGTACACGGCTTTGGCTTTGCGTGTACCGGGTACACGGCTTTGGTTTTGCGTGCATTGGGTACACGGCTTTGGTTTGGCGTGCATCGGGTACAGAGCTTTGGTTTTGCATGTACCGGGTACACTGCTTTGGTTTTGTGTGTACCTGGTACACGGCTTTGGGTTTGCGTGTACCGGGTACACGACTTTGGTTTTGCCTGTACCGGGTAGACGGTCTGGGTTTAGCGTTACCGGGTACACGGCTTTGGGTTTTGCGTGTACTGGATACACGGCTTTTATTTTGTGTGTACTGGATACACGGCTTTGGGTTTTGTGTGTACCGGATACATGGCTTTGGTTTTGCGTGCATCGGGTACACGGCTTTGGTTTTGCGTGTACCGGGTACACGGCTTTGATTTTGCGTGTACCGGGTACACATCTTTGGGTTTTGCGTGTACCGGGTACACGGCTTTGGTTTATTTCCCTTATCCCATGGTTTGCGAGAACTTGGTTTCTCGGCTTCTGGCTCGTATGTCTCAAGGTCGACTCTTCTCGAGGTTTGCAAGGGTTGCCCCTCGGCTTACTGGTTTCCCTCATGTCTGGATCTACTCTCAAGTCTGGTCTGTGGGAGCTAGGTCCTGACTTTTGGTTCCCTCACTTCTGGTTTCTCTCACCCCTCCTATTTCTCGGTTTGTGGGAGCTAGGTCCAGGCCTTTTTGGTTTGCCCCTCATATCTGGATTCCTGGGTTCATTCCGGTCTTCAAGTCTGGCCTCTCTCATCCTTTGGTTTGGATCCTCTCATTTCACGGTTTGCGAGTGTTATGACCCGGCTTCTGGTTTACTCTCATGTCTTACTCACTTCTGGGTATCTCGAGTTCTCACATTGTCTTTTTGGTTCGGGGTGGTATGAATCACATGCCCCTACATTGTTTGATTGAGTTTCTTGAGACATACAAGCCAAAAGTAGGGGTGTGGTGCCCCTAATACCTCGCCATGATTTTAGGGATGGGGTTTAGTATGCCCTCAGTGCAAGTTTATCAGAATAAGTGGGGACTGTGCCATTAATCCTGGATTTTCAAAGATTCAAGGCAGTGAATATCACAAATGATTTATTCGGAAATGTATTTCATTACTCGGGACTAAAAAATAAGCATATAGGGTTCTGATTTTGGAGAAAACACCATTCCGGGGCACAGGGCCCGCAAAAATCGAGGAAGGACCCCAAAACAGAGATGGCGGTCATGTGAGGAGGCCCGCCAGAGCCTGACGGTCATGTAGGGATGACCGCCAGGGCTTGGCGGTCTTCTCGTGATGTCCGTCGGCCTTGTTTCGGGTTTAAAACCCCTTTCCTTCTCTCTCTCTCCTCATTCTTCATTCATACACTCTCAAACCCCCCTAATCCTCCCGATTTTCTTCTCTCCCATTGTCCTCTAAACACTCTTAAGCACTTCCCAGCTCTTTTTAGTCCCCATTCATGGCATCCTCACCATCAAATTTTCCTAAATCGCGGGAGGAAACTACAAGGAACTACCGCCCAAAATCCAACCCGGAGGAGAATCGGAGTTTATTGTTGAAATCTCCTAGTAGGCACATCTCCACTCAGCTTCATAAAGTTCAGGTAAGCGATTCCCGATACCAAAAACTCATTGTATCCTCATTTTGATTGAATTTTGAGTTTATATCAATATGCCCCCTTGAATCTGAATTCGTGCTATGCATGATATGTTTGATTGTCTAAGAATGCCCCTATGATGTCTGCAATGCTTTCTCTTACACCTTTTACACAGTCTAAACACAGGGAATCACAAATTGGTGTTTAGCCCAAATTTGAGGATTTTAGGGTTCTTGGTTATATCTCGAGAATTCGACTGATTTCGGGTGTTGTTTTGTTATTGTGGAGGCATGGAATTGATGTTAAGTGACTGGGTATTGATGGGCTTGCCCCAATTTTGGCCAATTTCGAACTTCATCAGGATGGACTTTGTGACTTTCTCGTGTTTAGACTTGTAAATGAAACTATGCTGTTATGTTGATATACATGATGTGAATGTGTAATCCCACCCTTACGATGCATGTCTTGATGCGTGTGGTCTTGGTTTAATCTTGATGGGCCTGAATCGGTGTGATCATTGGCTCTTTTTGGCATGTTCGTACAGGATCTGAAGGATAGGCAACGGAACCACGCAGGACCCAATGCTCGTCAATTCATCCTCAGCCATGTAAAAAGGACAAACCCGTCCAAGAGATCATCGAGAGAGTTAGATTATGGGACTTCTTTCGCACCATCCGGGGAGATAAAGTCGATTTGTTGGCGGTGTCGGCCTTAGGCAAGAGGTGGTGGGATACCACCAACACTTTTCATTTCGCTTGTGGGGAGAAGACGATGACCCTTCAGACTTTTCTCACATCACCGAACTATTTTTTCAGAGCGGGTCAGTCATCTTTGATCAATAACTGGGCCATGACTGCTTCCAAGAGCTAGTGGGGCTTGCCCCTCAGTGGACTCGTACGTGCGAAGTATCACCCAAGTGGTTGTAGGATGCCTTATTGGATCCTCGGTATTCTGGGACAGCTGAGCAGAGGGCTCGGGGCCTGATCTTAGTGAGCTTGAATAGAACTCTATTCGCCTCTGGTAGTGACCGAGTTCGATGTGACCTGCTGGCATCACTAGTTCATCTGGACAGACCGCGGATTGACTGGCTTCAGCAGGCTTTGCCAATGCCTATCTGGAGATGACTAACTTTTCTCGAGTTGATGCCAAACACTTCTATGGCTCTACCTAGAATTGGGAGGTACATCATCTTTCTACGCTTTCCTTTATCATGCTTGACTGCTCCCTTTATTTTCTTAGTTAACCAGGTGACTCCCGCAGGTATGGGGTTAGGAATATCTTGGACTTTCTGCCCCGACATTGCCATCAAATGGGGATGTATGGCTAGTTTCCCTCTGTTAGAACTCATGCCTCCTTGTTTCATTTCAGGGTTTTGATAATGACAAACCTTGGCTCAATTGATGACATCCTTGAAGCAAAAAGAAATCAAGCAAAGATCAAGAGCTCAAACAATGTGATCAATTTGAAGCTACAAGCAAGAAGAGAAAGATGAGATAGGAACTCAAAATGTACAAGGGCAATGTCAAGCAAAAAGAAGTGAAGTCAAGAACAACTTGCTCAAGAATTGAAGCCAAGAGTTAAAGTGCAACAAGAGCAAGAGAAGTTAGGACCCCTTTGTACAAGGTAAAACACTCAACTTCTCTTAGGCATTGGCTCAAAATAAAACAAGTTTTACTCATGCATTTCATAGCAT